>JAJIYU010003291.1:0-27296 GCA_030144865.1 Tinospora cordifolia | reverse complement strand
TTTATTTTATTTCTTTAATAAATATTGTAATAAACATTTAAATCTTGTTTTCGAACATTTTTATATTTATTTAGTATTTTTAAAAATTCATTTATTTCTTTTTCTAAATCTATGTATAAATTACATTTTATACATAATATAGTTTAACTAATTTATGCGCGTAACTTATATTAGTACTACATGTATATAATTAACACGTATGTACACGAGTAGTTCGTACAACTTCGTGTATTTATACACATTTATCTTTATTTAAATTAATTTATATGTCATAAAAATTACGGGTTGTTACAGCCTATGATCTGTAAAAGGAAGTGTTATACCAGAACTCGGCCAAGGGAAGAACAGAGAACCATTTGTGAGGCTTATCACTTACGAAACAACGTAGATAAGTTTCTAGACATCGATTTACTACTTTTGTTTAGCCATCTGTCTCTGGATGATAAGCACTGCTTAGTTTCAATTTTGTGCCCTATAGTTTAAAAAACTCTTGCGAAAATCTACTGAGAATTAACTTGTCTTGGTCGCTTACTATCAAAGCAGGCATCTCGTGCAGTCTGTAGATGTTGGAGATGAACAAGGTCGCTATGGAAGCAACAGTAAACTTAGTTGGTAATCCAATGAAGTGGGTGTATTTACTAAAACGATCGACAACGACTCGTATTACTATTCGACCTTGCGAGGAAGGTAAGTTCGTGATAAAATCTATTGATATGTCCTGCCAAACTTGTTTAGGAATAGGGAGTAGCTGGAGTAGCCCAATGGGCACTGTGTTGAATATTTATGTTGCTGGCATACTTGGCAAGAACTAATGAAATCTTTTATATTTTTGTGCATGCTAGGCCACTGAAAAGATGAAGCAAAACGGTTCAAAGTAACATGAATGCCTGAATGCCCACTTGCCGACGAGCTGTGAAACTCCTCCAGAAGCTTTTCCTGTAACTCGCATTCTCTTGGTATGTAAATCTGTGAACCATAGTAGAGAATTCCATTACTAGCCTCTATGATTGTTGCATTGTAGGCGAGTTATGGTATCTGGTTAATATTTGTTGGCCAATTTGGGATTGGTAGAAGTCATGGAGATAGTCTAGAATGGGAAGGGTGGGAAATGAAATGACAAACAGTTTTGTAACTGGGTCGTGGGTAACACGGGAAAGAGAATCAGCCGCCACATTTTTTCTACCTGGTTTATAAAATATTTCATAGTCAAATCCCAGTAGCTTTGTAAGTGATTTCTATTGGTCGGTTGCCTGTGTGAGTAAGTTATGAAGGCTTTTTTTGTCAATATGGATATGGAATTGTCTGCCTAACAAATATTGACGCAATTTTTTGACAACTTTTGTAATGGCAAACATTTCTCTGGAAATTGCAAATGAGGCTTGAAGGCGAGAGGGCATAACTTCTTACTGAAGAAGGCAAAAAGATGGTTGTTTTGGGAGAAGACTGCTCCAACAGCTGTGGAAGAGGCATCTGTGGTGACTTCGAATGGTAAAAAGAAATTAGGAAGGTGTAATGTTGGGAGATTCATTATGGCTTGCTTTAAACTTATAAAAGCTATTGTTGCATCAACAGACCATGTAAAAGAATTTTACTTCAACAGGTCAGTGAGCGAGCTAACTACTGTGGCATAATGGCAAACGAACCTACGGTAGTAGCCTGTGAGGCCTAGAAACACATGGAGAGAAGTGAGGGAGTGTGACAGTGGCCAATTTTTTATTGCTTCTATTTTCACTGGATTACCCTCAAGACCACGAGCGGAAACTATATGGCCCAAGTATTCAATAGTAGCCACCCCAAAAGAACACTTAGAAAACTTAGCAAAAAATTGATTTTTCGACAAGGTTTTTAAAACCTACCTCAAATGAGTTAAGTGATCTAACCAGGAGGAACTGTAAATAAGAATATCATCAAAAAATACTAGGACAAAATGTCTTAAAAATGGTCGAAAGAGATCGATCATTGTAGCTTGAAAGGTAGATGGAGTGTTGGTGAGTCCAAAGAGCATTACCAAAAACTCATAGTAACCATCTACTATTCTGAAAGCTGATTTAAACATGTCCTTCTTGGCTAAACGCACCTGATAACAACTTGAATGAAGATCCAGTTTAGGAAAAACAGTAGCCCCATGTAATTCACCTAATAATTCATCAACCGTAGGAATTGGAAAATTGTTCAGAACTGTAGCAGCATTCAAAGCCCTATAATCAATGCATAGACGCCATGAGTCGTCTTTTTTTTTTAACCAATAGAACTGGAGATGAGAAAGGGCTAGTACTAGGTTTGATGAGTCCTTCTTGTAACATTCCTTTGATCAATTGGGCCATCGCTTCCTTTTGGCAATGTTGGTAACGATATGGCGTGATATTGATAGGTTTAGTATTGGGCAGGAGGTGAATATGGTGGTCGGTTTGGCGTTTGGGGGGAAGAGTAGTAGGAGTAGAAAAAACTGAAGAGAATTCAATGAGGATAGTTTGAAGGTCGTGTGATAAGCCAAAAAAATCTGGAATTGGATTTGCTGTAGAGGAGGTTATGTTGTTTGAAGGAACAACAGAAATGGTGTAAAAGGAAGCAATAGCATCTGTGTTAATGAAACGACGGAACTAAGAGAATGTGGCTAGGTCGGGGACATGTGGTTGATTGGTTAGGGTGATGGAGGTGTCGTGGTGAAAAACCTTCATGCAGGGGACGACAAAATTTGAAACAAAAGACCCGAGGGTTTGAAGCTATTGGACACCCAAACTAGGTCTACTCCCTGATTAAGGAGGATGTAGCAATCAATAGAAGTGCATTAACCTTGAATTGAGATTGGAACATTTTGGCAAAGCCCTGAACATGTTATAGAGTCCCCATTTTCAACTAAAACTGGGAAGGGTTTGAGAGGAGAAAACGGTAGGTGTAGGAAGGAGGCAACCCTGGGTTGTAGGATATTATGTGAGCTCCCTGAATCGATGAGGATGGAAATTGGGTGGTTAAAAATAGTACCAAGAAGGCGTAGTGTCTTGGGTCCCTGGGGAGTTTTGGAGTGCAGATGAAGAGAGATGGAATAGGATAGGATCATTAGAACTGCCTGACAGAGATTGGTGGAGGGGGAGGTAATGATGGTCTTGAAGGAGATTGGGGTAACTCTGGTGATGGAGGAAGGAGTAGGGGAGTGTCAAGATCATCAGCCTGTAGTAGAAGGAACTAAGGAGTTTTGTACTTATGACCTGGATTGTATTCTTCATCGCAATTGAAACAGAGCCCCTTGCTGCGGTGGTCCTGCATCTCAGCAGCAATTAGTTTCCTTACTGTTAAGGGGTTTTTGGGTAGTGGAAGAAGGACATTGGGAGGTTGTTGGGGTGGTATGGGGTTAAGTAGAGGCCTGTAACAGTCACTGAACTTAGATTCAAATAATTTTGAGAGACCTATGGCCTGAGTTACAAATTAAGTGTGGAGGATGGCCATCTCCCTTTGGTATTCATGCTTCAAACCAGAAAGATAAATGTCAAGTAAGAGATCAGGAGGAATGCCCACTATCTAATTACACAAACGCTCAAACTCAACATGGTAGGAATCAACTGAACCGGTATGTTTGAGTTTGAAAAGGGCAACACGATAATTTTCGTATGTAGATTGCCCAAACCGCAACTCGAGATCACTGGTAAATGCAGGCCAAGTAGACAACTAGTTGTTAGAGAACAACCACTTGAACCAGCTTAGGGCTGGCCCTTGCATGAAGAAGGCAGCAACATGAAGACGTTGATCCTCCGAAATTTCATAGAATGTGAAATGTTGTTTAGATTGGAAAAGCCAATCCAATGGGTTGGAGCCATCAAAATGAGGCAAGGTGAGTTTAGGAGGTTTAAGGGCATATGGGTTGGGTGATGGGAATAACTGTTGGTTTGGAGAGGGGATGTGTTGCACATTGGGATTAGTGGAAGAGGAGGGGTGATACAGGTGGGGGTGTGATTGAGGATTTGTATGTTGGGTAATAGAAGGCATAGTAGGACAACGTGGGTTTGGTGAGGAAGGATGGGGAAGGTGGTGTGCCTATGGGGGAGTAATGGCAGCCTAGGTGTTATAGGTATTAACCTCCAACTGGGATTGTAAGGTAGAGATGGCTGCCGCTGTAACAGAGTTGTTAGCTTCAATGGCAGACAATCTTTCTGTAATAGCTACGAAGGCTTCTTCAATGGAAGGACTAGGAGGAGGGGTGGGGTTAGTCTTGGGAGGCATGGAGCAAGATAATGAAAGCACCAAATGATAGGATAAGCAAATCTCGAATGAATAGTAACAAAGGCAGAAAACTGAAAGATAATCCCTTTTGAGCAAGGAGCAAGCTCCTTGAAAATAAAACTAAGAAAACAACTTTTTCCCCCCTCCTACTATTTGTTATAATCTATTTATACTACCAGAACCCTAAAAAAACCGTCAGATAATTAAGGGCTATTTTATGGATTTCCTAATTGCCTATATAAAAGTCCTTGGCCCAATAGGGTTTTGTATTAATTCTGTTGGGTTTTTCCAAAGCTGACCTGTTTGAGGTTCCCTCCTGCTTAACTTCAGCTGATTCTTCTGTGTTAGCTAAGCTAGTTGGTTTGACTCTATCAATCAAGTACTACTTTTCTGCACCAGTCAACAAAGAAAACAAAAATTAGTGAATTTAGTGCCTACACATCTTCATCAAATACAAATATAAGTCTTGAGGTTGATGATGATATAGTTAAAGTTCATTTGATTGGTTAAAAGGAATCAAAAAGAAAAGAAAAAACAAAGAAAAAGGAAAAGGAGAAGGGGATAGATACATCTATTGTAATAGACATGCAACAAAAAGTGGAAACAAATAATGGAATAGTGAAAGAGAAATACATTAACAAGCAAAAATTACAAAAATTATTTGAAGTAACTACTGATAATCAAATTTTGGTGATAGATACAGGCCATATGTACATGGAACAACTTGAGAACCATTGTATAATTTGTAATGTTATAAAAAGAAAATATAATAATCCTTAGTCTAAAATAAATGTACACAAAGTCATTGCATTAATTATTAATCATTTTATTGATTATATTAATTAGTAATTCTTTTGTCGATTATTTATTCTTGTATTAATTTAATTTGATTCTCAATAAATTAGCCATTTCAAGCTAACGATTATAAACTAAACATTAGAAACTAGTTGTTAGAAGCTAGTTGTTAGAAACTAGCAGTTGAAAATTAGTTATTAGAAATTAGTCATTAGAAACTAGCAGTTAGAAACTTTCTACTAGGAACTAGCCGTTAGAAATTAGCTATAAGAAAATTTTTATAAATATGGTGAATGTTGTTACCATACTTCAATTTCAACTAATTTGGTATAACAAGAGTTACATGCACTAATAGATCACGCCCAATTAGAAACAATCAAAGAATTTTTGAACAATAAGTATTTGGATAATTTTAAAGAGCAAATATGTTTATTCTTATTGGAATGGTAAAGATAACTTGAAAGTGAAGCATCTAGCAACAATCCAAGATGATGAGGGCATTTTAATTGAGATCGTGAAGTATGACATGAACAACACATCAAATATTATTTGTTTGACTACCATGTTTTGATCAAAATTTTGAACGAACAAGGTATTGTTCATGCATATTGTAAGTGCATTTGAAAATAATTTAGAACCTTTTTAATTACAGTTTGGTGCAATAAGTAAACAAGGACTTTTCTCACTTTAGAAGTGTATTGCTACTATATGACAATTAGCTTATGGGTACTAGCCAATCATTTTGATGAGTTGTTAAGGATTGAAAAATGTGTGGTCGATGTGTGGTCAAGATTTTGGACATACAAATCTTAGAAGACTAACTAATGAAGATGTTCAACATTTACTTTAATTACATTTTTGAACGTCATGGCTTTCCTAACATGCTTGGAAGCATAGGTTGTATGCATTGACATAGAAGAAATTGCCTAGTCGTTTAAAAATGTCAATATACTTGGGGGATCAAAGGGTTCTAACAATCATGGTAGAATGATAGCTTCTATAGACTTATGCATATGATATGCATTCTTTTAGAGTTGTAGGGTCTATTAACAATATAAATGTTCTCAATCAAACTCCTTTGTTCAATAATTTCTTGCACAAATATGCTTTGAACATATATCCAGGTGTGGGTAACATTCATTAAAAACTTTTCATACCTTGAAGATTAAAAATTGATCAATTTTAAGCAAATGTAAGAGGTTGTAAGAAAAGACATTGAGTGAGCACTTGATGTGCTTCAATCTCGTGAGACCATTGTACAGGGCCTTGCCTAATTTTGGAACAAAAAAAATTAAAGAATATAATGTAAGTATACATAATATTACATAATATGATTGTCAAGGATAAAAGAGATAGAATCTCAAATTAGAATGATGACAAAGGAAAAGTTTTGTTTCCTGTTACTCAAGGGAGTAGTTCAAATTTTTAACAAGACTTTTAAAGGAATGTAGAACTACATGATTAAAAAGTATATTGTTGTCTTTGCTCATAGAACATATTTGAGCATACTTTGATAGAAACAAGGATGAAAATTAACAATTTTTTATATCATGATACTTAGTCGTTGTTTTACGATGTTAATTATTGAATTTTATGTAATTTTTGTTTGCAAGTGATATTTAGTTAATCATTTTATATTTCTTTAAAAAAATTTCAAAAAAAAAAAAATTCCAGCTTTAAAAGTAAAATTATATTTTTCAAAAAATTAAAAATTAAAAATTATTTCTTTAATAATGAATGATAATTTATATAAATAAATAATATTTAAATATTTGAATACTATTTCAAATATTTTAGAAATTATAGTCCATAAATATAAACTAATAATATTTCTTTATAAAATATTATGTAATTTTTCAAAAAATTATTTAAAATAAATAAAAGTTATATTTTAAAAATAAATAAACAAATAATTTTGAATAAATATATTATAAAATTAAAAAAAAAATTATTTAAGTGTGAATAGCTTAACTTATATATATGTATTTTAATATGTATTTTAATATGTTATATATTGTAAATAATTTAAATAATGAGTTGATGTGATTGTGCTTCTCATATAGTACAATATAATAGATTATAAACCACTAAAAGAAATAATTCAATAGATAAAAGTGTTATAAGTTGTTAATTTGATAGTGGCATTGAACTATTAAATAATATATATATATATATATATTTTGTTTGATTGCTAATTTTTGTCAAAAATTTTGACGACGGAGGGAACTTGAAGCGGGGTGGAGGGTTTTGCCTTATTTGAAAGGAAAAGGAAGCATGTACGCAACCTCTTCTTGGCTCATAGGATGCAAACATGAGCAACTGTTCATTTCATACTGTGTCATTTGAACACGTAATTAATCCAACTATTGAGCAGTTAAATCAACTCACTTGTACAGCTTTTACACGTTCATGCATCCAAATAAAATATCTTTACATGAATTGTTAAATTAATCGTTATTTAAATAATTATTCCTAACTCCCAATTAATTCTTACTCCATACCCTACTCTTTATTTTTTTCTAAGTTTTTTTTTTAAAACAATTTGTTTGGGTCTATTTGTGTTTAGAACCAAAAAGTAAATAAATCTTTTCAATTAAATTTAAAATGAAATGACATAAAAATTTTAGAAATACTAAAAACTCCTAGGTTGAAAATTATAAATCTCAATAAGAATTAGAAAAATAAAAGAAAAATTAAAATGATGGAAAGAAAGATGAAAAATGAATGGTTTTAATATTTTGGGGGACTGGGATACATTAGAGAAGGAGAATAATTTACGTATAGGTGATAATTCGTGTCATCGTGTCATAAACGAGTTTGACTTGGATATTGTAAACTCAAACTCAAATCCATTTATTAATCGTGTTAGATTTGTAAACTCAAACTTGACTCATTTATTAATCGTGTCATAATTATGTGCCTGTATAAAATTCATTTAACTTTTTATAATTAAAATTTAAAATTATTTTTATAAAAAATATCAATAAAAATATAAAATATATTAAAAATAAACTAAATTTTTAGAAACTTATTTTTAAAAAAATAATAAAAAAGTATTTGATTAACAAACTAATAAATGCATTAATTTTAAATTAACTTATATAGAATATATTTATTAATTTATCTACGATCGTGTTAAATAAGTTATTTTCGACTTTAATAGATTAACCTATAATAGGGATGACAATTCGTGTCATCGTGTCAGAAACGGATCGTTTTGTAAATAGGTCGTATTTAACCGTGTTCGTAATCGTGTAGCTGTTATGACCCATTTAATTTTTTATAATCAAATTTTAAAATATCATCAACTCGTTATACTATTTCTCACAATGATTCAAGTTTATTCGATTGTATTTTATGAGACCTACAATCACATCAACTCATTATTTACACTATTTACAATATTTTATTTATTTTTTAAATATCACTTTTTTATTTTAAAAAATTAATAAAAAAATATATTATTTTTAAAATTAATGAAAATTATGTATTTTAATAAATATTTATATATTATTTTAATTATTAAAATAATATTTATATATTTTTATTTTTAGTTATATGTACATGTTATGTGTTTGTGCCATTGCAAACAACAACATTAAAATAAAAAAGAAATAGAAAAAATTAAAAAAATAAAATAAAAAAACATACTCAGGCATTGAGCGTTTGGTTTTAAACCAAATGCTCAATGTTCGAGTTTTTTCTTTTTCATGTGTTGCTGTTTGCAACAATCAAAAACTCAATGCTTGAGCGCTTTAACATCCAAACGCCTAATGCTTGAGCATGTGGTGGCTGGCTTTTGCAATGGGGCATCTGACTATGTAGGCGCTCATTGAACGCCTACCAGCCCTGTTGCGGACATCCTTTAGCTTCCTCGACCGTTTGGTTTTAAACCAAATGCTCAATGCTTGAGTTCTTTCTTTTCAATGTTGTTGCTGTTTGCAACAACCAAAAACTCAATGCTTGAGCGCTTTAAAATCCAAACGCTTAATGCTTGAGCATGTGGTGGCCAGCTTTTGCAATGGGACATCTGGCCATGTAGGTGCTCATTGAATGCCCACCAGCCCCGTTGTGGGCGTCCTTTAGCTTCCTCTCGTAAGGAAACTTTTGACTAATATAAAGTTTAACATATTATTTCTTTTGTACTTGTTTTTCTTAGATAATAGAATATAATTAAACAATAAAAATACTATAAAAGTTTCCCGGGAATTATTTCAATGGTAAAACAGTTTGACGTACAAGAATTCAACACGGTATCCCGGAAGGGTCGGGTGGAAAAAAATATTGATTAATCATTTAATTAATTAACTCCATTATGAAATCAAAAATATTAATTTAATTGTTGCAATTACTTTTCAAAACACTATTATAATTTCATTATAGTATATACAATCCCTACATTTATTTATTATAAGTTTTACGTTGTGTAACACCTATTTAAAGGTTATAAATAATATAATCGTATGAAAAAAATTTAACTATAATGACTAAATTAACATTTTACTGAAAAAATCGGCTACATAAATTAAGTGGAAATTCAAGTTATTTTTATTTATTGAGATTATTTTAACTAATCTCTTAAATTAAATTTGGATTTAAGGTCAAATGATTAGTTTGTTGTCAAGTTTGCATGGTTTATTTTTGTTTTTTTCTTAAGAAAATTTATAATAAATCTCTTAAATTTTTTATTTATTGAGATTATTTTAACAAATCTCTTAAATTAAATTTGGATTTAAGGTCAAATGATTAGTTTGTTGTCAAGTTTGCATGGTTTTTTTTTTCTTAAGAAAATTTATAATAAAGTCAAATAAATAAGCTGAGAGTTACAAAGGCCTATCTCCATGGAGGCACACATATGTAAAATTTCTAAAAGTGTGTGTATATATATATATATTACATAAATTGTATTTTGAATACCAAATGCCATAATATATATTTATAATTATTGGATGAATAAACACGTATCTTAATGTATATATCTTGCTTTTTTCATCTAATAATGTACATATATACCACATTATACATTATGACAGTAGGTGTTTAGAATTGTGTTTATATATGTATATATAAGTTATGACATATTTATATATATTAAAGTATACGTGTAAAGTTTTTAAAACAGAGGGCCAAATCCATAAATTAATGAGCTCCATATACATATATACATTCCTACTTCCATATCTATATATATATATATATATATATAAACTAGTAGGTATTGTATAGCAATGATAGTCTAATTGTATTACTTGTCATAATTGGAGAAATAGTTATATTTTGAAAGGCTTTTAAAATATGTAAAGTAGGAAGTTAGAATAGATAGATATCGACTTAGAGAGTTGAATAATTAGCGTGACAATTTGTATCATTGTTGTATTATAAATGGATTGTGTCATAAATGAGTATGACTTATATTTTGTAGACCTAAACTCGACTTATTTATTAATTGTGTCAACCTATTTATTAATCTTATACCTATATATATAACATATTTAATTTTTTGCAATCAATTTTAAAATTATTTTTTATAAATTAATGTTGATAAAAATAGGAAACATAAATATTTTTTTAAAAATAATAAAAAATAAATTATATCATCAATACATTAATAAATAGATTGATTCAAAATTAATTTATTTAGAATATATATATATATATATATATATATTTCTTAACTTATTTATAATCGTGTTAAATATGTCATTTTAAAGTTTAACAGTTTAGCCTATTTATAACCTGAATTTTAATCATATTTAATTTAATTGTGTTTAATATATTTTTACTTAAACTCATTTGATATGTAATGTTGAGCACGTATAGATACAGATGAGAAGTTACAACGTTCATCATCTTCTCTAGCTAGTTTCTCTTTAAGGGCACAAATTAAGCTGTAAAAACCAAAGAATATAGCATAGTCTGTTGATAAGATCATAAAAAATTATTCATGACTATGCTGTCTTATTATTTTCTCGTAGTGTAGAGACCCAAAACGAGTTGTTGATTAATTATAAAAAATGCAAAAGATATTTCAAAAAATCTGAAGTTGGTAGCGTTCCAAATTTGACTTTTCTCGGCAATTATAAGTAGTTGATGATTTGTTAATTATATACATGCATGCATGTATTCAATCAATCGGCATGGCCTTGAAACGAAATGGACCACATGGTCAACTGTTTGCCTCATGACTTAAACATTTTTTTTTTAATTCATCATTCTTTCAACCATTAATTATAAAAGTGGTGATTAATTAGACGGGTTAATATGTATATTAATTAATTAATTTGGCTGGTAATTTACGATTAAAGGCATTTTTTTTTCGATAATTAGTTTCAATAAAGTTGTGAAAGGTACTATCATTTTCTTATAAATAAATAAATAAATGAGATGCGTATCCGTTTATTAAATTTTATTTTTCTTAAAAATATTGGAATCGTAGTTATATTTCCTTTTCCAAATAACACGCCTTGCTTTGTTGTGCAACCACACCTTCCATCGCCACCAATAGGTCTCAGCCAACTACCATCTCAAATATGCTTCTCTTCCTGGTGTTAGCTCTTAAAAATAACTGTTTAATTAAATTAAATTAAACAATATTATTGCCGAAACTTTTAAGATTGCTATACTTAGTCTTTTTAAGCAGATGGAGACAGATATATACCTTCTGAATGTTGAAAATCATCAATTAGCAAAAATAAATGAAAAAAAAAACAAAAATAGATGCAACAAATTAAAATTTTTGATTTAAAATAGCATAAGACATCACCTATCCTACCAAATCTAAGTTAAAATTTATTATTATTTATAAGAGTAAGGTTTGGAAGACACATTTATATAATACACTTTTTAATATTGTATTTAGAATTACTGGATTATCTTGAATTGTGTGGTAATTAATTGCTCAAATCACACAATTAATGCGAGATTTGGGACAATTTAACATAGCTAGCTTTCAAGAATAGGTAAGAGTATTGAGAAAGTGTGTCAAAAAATATAAGCTTTCATCAATCCTTTCTCATCTCCTAATTCTTAATTAAGTTGTAATGTAATTAATTAATAAAATTAGGTATGATCTTCAAAATGATTTTATATAATTTAGTAATTAGTTAGGCATTGAGTATAATAGATGCCATAAACAAGTGAACGCTTATATTTGTACAAATAGGGCCCATATGCCTACCCACGCGGTACATTTTGGTTGCAGCCACATACCAAGAAAAATAATAAAAAAAAGCTAGAGAGAGAGAGAGTTAGGGATGGAGACTCATTGTGCACCAAATTCGTCTCGCTTGTCCATTCATCTCACCAACCTCAACTCAAGACTTTGTGGTTGGTGAAGCGTTGAACAATGCCTTCTCTCATTTTTATTTAATGATTTCTCCCTTCTTTTTCTTTCTCTTAAATAAACAAATATAGTAAATGTGTGACTCAGAATTGCCTACTTTTGCAGTAAGGAAATATATGGCACATGCCAACTATTGATGCTGGGTACTCACAAGAATCGCAAAGATGGTATACATGACAAATATATATGAGACCCTTTAAATACAATGACATATATATATATATATATATATATATATATATATATATATACATGTATGTTTGTATGTATGTATATATCATTTCAATATGTGGGACAGTCTTAATACACATACACCCATAAAGACATGTCTACATAAAATTACTTTTTCTTGTCAAAAAAAGATAAGTTAATGCAAGTATTTTATTTATTATTTATTTGTTTATTTTGTCAAATAAACAAATATTAATTATATGAGAAAAGGTTACATGTTCCACTCTTTTGAATGCAAACAAATATTAAAATAACCCCCACTGCCATTTCAGGGCCAAAACAAGACGATTCAAGGCAGGAGAGATACAAGAGATATCTACAAATTTGTACCAGCATTTAACGAAAATAAAACATTGTTGTACGTCGACAAACTAGTGCAAGGATTTAATGATTTTTTTAACTAAGTTTTTGACGATATTCTTCAAACCTAAAATACCCTTAATTTTTTTTAATGACACCTTTATCGTTAACATTTTTAGGCTTTTTTTTTCTTTAAAAATAAAATTTCCTTTTCTAGCTTCTAAATCTTAGTCTGATTCTCCTCATTAATGTTTTCAAACCATTTTAGTAATTTAAATTATTTTAAAAGGCAAGCCACATCCATATATAAATCTATTACAAATATATATATATATATATATATATATATATATATATATATTATTTTTTTCATGTAAAAATAATGTGCAACGCACATAAATAATGATAATAATAAAAATTCTTATAATTATATTCATTATTATAATAATTATTATTATGAGCTGGATATATGATTGCTACTTGTTTTAAGATCGATCTTCTATATAAATTTAACTTCTGGAGCAATGAGGATGATTTTCTACTGATAATATGTTGAACAAAATAGATATTAAAATTTTACTATTAAATCAATATATATATATAGATATATAGATTCATTAATTTTACAATTTATATTATTATTATTATTGTTGTTATAAGATATGATTGTTATAACTTGAAAAAGTCATTAATAAACTGCAAGCATAAGTATGAGACAAAATTGTCTTAAAAATATAGAGTTTCTCCTTTAATTTGTAAGTAAGGACAAATGCACATACTAATATATCTTAAATTAAAGACAATCAAACCATTCTCTTACAAGATTCTTACCATCCTTACTTATTAACTCTAGGACAATTCTAGCGTAATCAGTTGTATTTTTACATCTATTAAATCACTTATTATATACCTTAAAAATATATAATATTTGTTCATTATTAATGATTTTCAGTATTATGATTGCATAATTACAAAACTAATATCATCTTAACACTATCAAACTTAAGTGAATCACTTATGGATTTCAATAAAATTTTTTTTTAAAATAATTATTGTAGTTTGATTTTTTTTTATATAATTGCAACTTTTATAATTATTAAATAAATAAATAATATGCGTAATTATGAATATTTTAATTGTATTAAAAATATAACTACTTCAGCCATTTCAACATTATACTTTAATAAAACCTAATTAAGCCTCAAGTTGCTAGAGCTGACGTTCTGCTATCGTACTCTCTCTCCACCAACCATTCATCCCATCACCGAGTGAAAATAATAATAATAATAATAACAACAAAAGAAAAAAAAGAAGACACATTTTTGAACCTAAAAAAAAAATACCTTTCATGGCTGTACGCGTCAAAACCTCATCTCTTAGATCAACAATGAACATCCTGCGGTCAGAGATGACTCTCAACAAACCTTCCGTCCTCCCCACCAAACACCCGTTTCGATGCAAGCCTCTATTTAAAGGTCCTAAGGCAGCAGCATCTGATTCAGGAAATAAGAATTCAATTCATTTCTAATTTCCGGTGTTTCTTATTATAAGTCCTCCTTTCTGTTCTCTCATAAACTTAATCACTACCTTGTCACCTACTCCTCACATCTCTCTTCTTCTTTCTCTTAGCTAAGCTTAAAGCTCTGCAATGGCCACCCAACTTAGCCAAGAAATCATGGGTAACAAGACCAATGGTGTTCATTCAAACGAATCCTTGTGCTTGAAAAAGGATCCACTGAACTGGGAAAAGGCTGCAGAGGGCTTAAAGGGCAGTCATCTTGATGAAGTGAAACGTATGGTGGAAGAATTTAGGAGGCCCGTGGTGAAACTTGGTGGTGAAAATCTTACGATTTCTCAAGTTGCGGCAATTTCATCGGCAAATGGAAGTGGTGAGAATGGCGTCAAGGTGGAGCTTTCAGAGGCTACAAGGGAAAGGGTAAAAGCAAGCAGTGACTGGGTTATGGACAGCATGAGCAAAGGAACAGATAGTTATGGGGTTACTACTGGTTTTGGAGCCACTTCTCATAGGAGAACCAAGCAAGGAAGTGCCCTTCAGACGGAGCTTATTAGGTTGGTGAATTGTCCTTGTTAATTAATTTTCTGGGCCTTTTTCTTCCTTTTGAGGTCTTAGATTTTCATGTGACCACATGATCAGTTGCTTTTTGTCTCTCATGGATCTTGGTTTAAATTCCTGTACTTGGGTAATTAATTTAATTAGAAAGGGTGCTAAGTATAGTTTAGTGCTAATTAGTATATTGTACTAAAATAATTTGAGATTTATTGGTACCAATACCATGCATGAAGGGTGACAATGATTTATTATGGTTTTTTATTTTATAATTTATTAATTTGTGTTGAAGAGATGACATGAAACAAAAGGGAAGTTGGTGACCAATGGGTGAGGAGTGGGTGAGATGTATTTATATAATATGTGACTGTTCTTGAGTGTCTTTTTATTTAACTACTCAAAAGTTAATCTGTCAAGCAAAGTCTAGTTTGGTGGGTCCAATATTGACTAAGTATTTTTTTTTGTTTTGTTTTTGACTAAGAAAGAAGAGTTGTTGAATTGTTAAGTTATATATGGTGTTGAAAACAACACATGCTTTAGATTCAAAATTTGACAATTAACTGGATGTGCTGAAATTCTTCGAAAGAAACAAAGCACTCAATTGTTCAGAAGATGTAACTTGGCATCCTACAAATACTCTACATTGATTCATATGGATGTCGGTCATTACCAACACTTGTGATTTTAGAGTAATTTTGAATAGGAATAATTTAGTATTGAAAATGAAGTTGTAATGATAGTATGCACTGTATTTTGATTATGCGTACATGAAGGAAGAAGGCAGTATATTATTAAATTCTTAACTTAGTTAAGCGTTTTACATGAATATTATATGTTTCCTCTACTATTACACTATTACATGGTATGTTCACATTATTTGTGATTCTATGTTTCTTAGTTGTCTTCTTCTTGAGGAATTGCTAATACAATAAAATGAAATCCTGTTCACCAGATTCTTGAATGCTGGGATTTTTGGCACTGGAACTGAATCTTGCCACACTTTGCCACACTCTGCGACAAGAGCAGCAATCCTAGTGAGGGTCAACACACTTCTCCAAGGCTACTCTGGCATCAGATTTGAGATTTTGGAATCTCTCACCAAATTTCTCAACCACAACATAACTCCAATTTTACCTTTACGAGGAACCATAACAGCTTCTGGTGACCTTGTTCCCTTATCCTATGTTGCTGGCCTTTTAACTGGTAGGCCTAATTCCAAAGCGGTAGGACCCAATGGAGAAACCCTTAACGCTGAACAAGCTTTCCAACTTGCTGGAATCAATGGAGGCTTCTTTGAGCTTCAACCCAAGGAAGGTCTTGCCCTTGTCAATGGCACTGCAGTTGGCTCTGGCTTGGCTTCTATGGTTTTATTTGATGCGAACATCCTCGCTGTTCTGTCTGAAGTTCTATCTGCAATCTTTGCTGAAGTAATGCAAGGAAAACCCGAGTTTACTGATCATTTAACACATAAATCGAAGCATCACCCAGGCCAGATTGAAGCTGCTGCAATCATGGAACATATCTTGGATGGAAGCTCTTATATGAAAGCTGCTAAGAAGCTACACGAGATGGACCCGCTTCAAAAGCCCAAGCAAGATCGATATGCTCTTCGCACTTCTCCCCAATGGCTCGGGCCTCTCATTGAAGTGATTAGAACATCAACAAAATCTATTGAAAGGGAGATTAACTCGGTCAATGATAATCCTTTGATCGATGTGTCCCGAAACAAGGCAATTCATGGTGGCAACTTCCAAGGAACTCCAATTGGGGTCTCAATGGATAACACCCGCTTAGCAATTGCATCGATCGGGAAGTTAATGTTTGCTCAGTTCTCGGAACTTGTCAATGATTTTTACAATAATGGGTTGCCTTCTAACCTTTCAGGAGGGAGGAATCCAAGTTTGGATTATGGACTTAAGGGTGCTGAAATTGCAATGGCTTCTTACTGTTCTGAGCTCCAATATCTTGCTAATCCTGTGACTAGTCATGTACAAAGTGCAGAGCAACACAACCAAGATGTGAATTCCTTGGGCTTGATTTCTTCAAGGAAAACAGCTGAAGCTATTGATATACTAAAGCTTATGTCATCAACCTTCTTGGTTGCACTTTGCCAGGCTATTGATTTGAGGCATTTGGAGGAGAATTTGAAGGACACAGTTAAGAATACAGTGAGCCAAGTAGCTAAGAAGGTTCTAACAATGGGATTCAATGGGGAACTTCACCCTTCAAGGTTCTGTGAGAAGGACTTGCTTAAGGTGGTTGATCGTGAGCATGTTTTCACCTATGCCGATGACCCATGCAGCGCAACTTACCCACTGATGCAGAAACTGAGGCACGTTCTTGTTGAACATGCTTTGAAAAATGGTGACAACGAGAAGGATTCCAACAATTCCATTTTCCAAAAGATCAACATTTTTGAGGAGGAATTGAAGACCCTTCTGCCGAAAGAAGTTGAAGCTGTTAGAATCGCATTTGATAGTGGTAAATTGGTGATTCCAAACCGTATCAAGGAGTGCAGGTCATATCCTTTATACAAGTTTGTGAGGGAAGAGTTGGGATCTGGATATTTGACAGGTGAGAAGATTCAATCACCGGATGAGGAATTTGAAAAGGTTTTTACGGCGCTGTGCAATGGGAAAATGATTGATCCATTGCTCCAGTGTTTAAGCAAATGGAACGGTGAACCTCTACCTATATGTTAAATGCCCAGATGGAAGTTGTTATAATTTGATTGAGCTTTTGCTTCCAAAGTTTCTGTTTGTTGTCGTTTAAATATTTTTCTTCTGTTTCTTCAGCCTTCTTTGTGAAGAAGGAAGAACAGAAAAAAAGGAAAGAAAAGAACACATTTGTGGTGTTTTTCTATGTTTTACAAGGATATATGTAATGATGAAATTGCACTGTAAGTAAAAATGAAAAAAAGCTGAATGAATGGATTCTTTATGAATCCTTGTTTCTCATTTGTTACTTCCAATGATATTTAGATACAGATATATTGCTTCAATGCTTCATTTTCCTTTTGTTGTTGAGGTTGCAGAGGATCCAAAAGGTTTCTACTGCAATAACAAATGGCTTCATTTTCCCTCTGTTGTTGAGGTTGCAGAGGATCCAAAAGGTTTCAATTGCAATAACAAACTGTCAGAACAAATATTCTCTGCATATTTTAGGGAAATCAAAACTGTTATGATCTGTAGTATAAATCTGCACAGTTCCTTTTAATCATTACAAGTGTCAATATTCATCTCTTCATATGACGGTTGTAATGAACCAGAGCCATGTAACAAACGTCTACATAATAATATCCCTCAGTATTATTCTTTGAGCCGAGAATAATAATTATCTTCGTTTGTTTCATGGTATCATAGCTATTTGGCCTACGCTTGAAAATATGACTTTTCCCAGTACTCCCATCTTATTCCTCTGCTCAGCCGCCTTCTTCTGCAACAGTGATAGCTCCAACATTGTCAAACAAATCATTTTCTTCTTTTTTCTTTTATGTTAACACCTCATTTTAAAAACTTATTTTCTTTTTAAGTATTAGGGAGACGCCAAATGCTCCAGATTTAAAACCCTTCAATTAAAATATATAATCTTTCTAATATTTTTTATCAAATAAAATTTATTTAAAATCGGTTGTTACTATGTATATCAGATATTATATTATAATTATAATATCTAATATATATATATATATTCATAATTATAATTATAACATCTGATATGTATTACCATTTTCATATTTTACACATTGCTATATTTTGTATTTTGTAATTATTATTAGTTATCATTTAGATTTTTAGGAGTTTATCTATATAGAACATTGTATTCCTACTGGAATACAATGTTATACAAAAGATCAATTTATCACACGCTATCAGTGCCATGTGTGTGAATTCACTTTGTTCTTTTTCTTTTGGTTTCCTTGTGCTCACAGCCGATGGTTTTTTTGTTTGTTTGTTTGTTTTTTTTTTTGTTTTTTTTGTTTTTTTTTTTTTATTTTTTTGTTTTTTTGTCTTGGTTTCTCTATTGCTACTCATGGTTGTTTTTTTTTCTTGGTTTCTCTATTGCTAGTCACTATTGTTGCAACCAAACCTCCATTTGCCGACCACTATTGCTGCCGCTACCGGAGCCATGCACATCACTACCTTCACCTCTCTTTGCAAATTCTTTCTTCTCCTTGCATCCATCGCTGTTGCCAGAGCCACTACACATTACCATCTTTGTTGTTGGTGCTTTCCAACACCCCCTCTATTTCCTCCTTCGCCATTGTTGGTGTTGGTGTTGCTGTTGTTGTTACCCTACAATTGAAACCATTTCCCTCATTGACACTATCGTTGCCCATCGCTCTTGTTGTTGCTGCTATTGCTACTATACTAGCTTGAAAAGAAAAATTATGATTACCACAATAATGGATTCACTACTGTGGTAGTGCATGGCATGCATAAAAGTTGTGATTTTTTCTTTTAATGTATATGACTCCATCAAAACTGATCACCCATGACTTTCTCATGCCAAATTGATATATATGGATGATGAACACGACTAGGATGAGGTTATATTAGGGATAATCTCAAGGAATCCTAGATAAACTTAATCTCATCTCACCAAGAGTCCTAAAACTATCCAAATATTAGAAACTGGTGCCCTCTATAAACAAGTGACGAGTTCTCTTGTTTTCTTCACAATCTAGTCCAATTCCATTCTCTCCTTCTCTCTTGAGATGTTCCACAAGAGAAAACAAGAAGAACAACACCCCAAAGTTTGAGATTTTATGCCATAGACACCCGTTAAAGCCAATTAGAAGGTAATATGCTGTTCTAAAAGCTTCGATCTATATTTCTTTTCCCTACCTTTGTGAGTTAGTTTTCTAGCAATCCTTAAGATTCATATTGGTTTTTCTACCATCAAAACAGAGTTTGAAATTGTTCAAAAGGATCCAAGGGGTCGTTGTTATAACATAACTCATCAACAAGTTGTTTTTGGCAATTCGGGAAGTATAACATTTCTATCCTATCTTAATGCCCAACTCTTATATTCTAATATTAAATTGAAGATATAGGGCATTAAGTTTGTAAGAAAAGAAGTGATGGAAGAAAAACCACATTTGCATGATTGCAAACAGGTTACCGCAGTAATTCGTGTTGCTACTGCAGTAGAACATTCGTTGCTAGTCTCGTACACAGTAATACTTATTTTGGTTATTGTGAAAATTCAAATGATTACCGCGGTAGTGCGTCATGTCAGTGACTTTACATTTTGGTTATTGCGGTAAGCCTATGGATTACTGAGGTAATGCGTCAAATTTTTCCCCTCGTGTTTATGTATGCTTCTAGTTACCGCGATACTCCTTTTTTCTATCGTTGTACACAGTATAAAACAAACACTTTGACCGTTCTAATATACCGTTTTCGATACATTATGGGTTGTGTGAGGTAAAGAATTATTAAAGCATGTTTTAAAACGTTATAGAATGCGAGGAATAATGGTTTAAATTCTTAAAGGTTGAGAACTTGAGACAGATTGAAGCAACACACACAAAGATCTAAAGGAATCAATTATTGAGTATTATTTTAGTTTTAAATATAGAGCATGATTATTCTTTTATTAAATTCTTGTCTAAGAACATGATAGGATGTGATTATCAAATATTTGGATGATTGCATGTATGTTGTACTATTGGTAGCATGTTGTATGACCTATGTATGATAAAGACTGTTTCAAAGATATGTTATATGTATTGTATGTTGAATAACATGACTGGTGTGACCTTATGCATGATTACTTGTTTTTTAAAAATATTTCATAAATTCATACCTTTGAATCATGAGGATATTGAGCAAGTTGGACATTGAAAATGTATTATCTCACTTAACAAATATGATTAAGAATTCAAACCACTTAAAAAATGTATTATTTCTATGTATGCATATATGATTTATTTGACTAATTGGTATAGACATATGCATATATATTAATTGGTACATTTATGTATATTATTTTGAAGTGACATACAATTAATTGATTAATTGGTATAGAAGTAAATATATTTATGTACATGTACGTTAATTAATTATGATTATTATAGGTGTTAATATAGTAAGATTAATAGTAATATATGAAAAAATAAAGCAATATAATATATATAGGATTAATTTATAGTAATATATATTAATATATACAGGATTAATCCTATATATATATATATATATATATATATATATATTATATTGCTTCATTTTTTTCATATATTACTATTAATCTTACTATATTAATACCTATAATAATCATAATTAATTAATGTACATGTACATAAATGTATTTATGTACATGTATATAAATACATAACAGCCCGCCTCCTAAGCCGCATCATCCGCATCATTTTCACAATCCAATTTTCTTTGATCAATAATCTTGGGTTCCTTAGAAGACGGGCCCGTGTTACATTTTCTTCTTCTTAGACCCAAATCCATGAGGGTTCTTGTGTACATTAGTCTATGTACAAAATAACATCATAATAAATAAGATCCTTCATTTATTTATTCGAAAATTCTGAGTACAATGATCAATTATAGCGAAAATAAATTCAAAACTGAAAAACATAATTTAGCTTGGGCCCATATGCCCTACAATGAAATACATAAAAGAATAAATAATTCTCTACGTTGGCTGATAAGTTAGTTTTCTGAAATATGAAAAATAGGGGGTGAGCTAAAAACCCAGTGAATCATTCCATCTATTTAATTCATTATTTCAACCAAATAATACAAGCATATCAAATACTTTCAGGGATTAAATCGATTCAAACAACATATTGTTTCAGTCATAATTTAGACCAAATGGGAATAACCTTTGTGCTCCAAATCTTGGGAGAGAGATCAATTCTGAAACTCAAACCCATCTCTAGTGGAATCATTCCTGAAACCCATTCCATTCTGGTGTCAGTATTGACAGCCAATTCCAATTCTACATGGAACACAGAAAGTCCCCGTAATCATACATGGTTGAAATCTTATTTAATCTTATTTTTGTGTATGAGAGCAATAATAAATTTTTATTACAACGGTAATAATATTCACATTCACGAAAACATTGACTTTCGATTTCAGATGTAGAAGATCGTGCAAGACGCAACTACAGAGCATATTCTCTTGCTCATCAACAACATAATAATGCATGATAAATAATAATTCCAATAGTATAACATTCATATTGACTTTTGATTTTTTGATATAAAAGATCGTACAAAACGCAACTACAGAGCATACTCTCTTGGTCATAAGTAGTGTAATAATTGAAAAACATTAATAAAAAGGACAAGAATAAATTTAAACTAATAATAAAACAAGCAATCATTATTTAAATCAAAATAATAAATTAAAAGAAAGGAATAAAAATTCACCTCGAGATCGCTTCCTAAAATCTTTGTAGCACTTCGTTGCTACTACCTCGCGAACTATTCATAATAGCTCAAGAAAAGAAGAACTAAGACTAAGGTTGCCAAGAAGGAGGTAAAGAGAGAGCAAGATGAATTTCAACTCTTGCTTTGGGATGAATAAAATGGGTATAGTAGGGGGGTTTATATAGAGTCATTTTTCAACTAGTTTTGTCTATTTTTCCAATGTGGGACTATCATTTTCTATATTTGAAATGGGTAGAGTAGGGGGGTTTATATAGAGTCATTTTGTCTATTTTTCTAATGTGAGCTTATGATTTTCTATATATGCATATCTTAATATCATACATGTATTCTAACTAATATATGCATATCTTAATATCATACTAAATAAAATATTATATTTATGAATGCATTTTCTTTACACATATATATTCAATACTTTATAATATTATTTATTGTATTAAACAATGTTATATATTACTATAAATTACTATTAATACATATACCAATCAATAAAATTAATCAATTGCTATAAATTAATCTTGTATATATTAATATATATTACTATAAATTAATCTTATATATATATATATATTATATTGATTCAATTTTTTTTTTCATATATGACTATTAATCTTACTATATTAATACCTATAATAATCATAATTAATTAATGTACGTGTACATAAATATATTTACTTCTACACCGATTAATCAATTAATTGTATGTAACTTCAAAATAATATACATAAATGTAGCAATTAATATATATGCATGTGTCTATACCAATTAATCAAATAAATCATATATGCATACATAGAAATAATTGGGGTATTACATTCTACCCACCTTAAATAAATTTCGTCCTCGAAATTTACACTAGTTCACTTTATATTGTTTTGTTACGACTCTTCTATGGATTTTAGTAACAATTCATATTGTTTTAGGGACTACATAGCTAGGGTATTTGGCATGATGTCAAGGTAAACTTTAAGATTATACTTTTGTAAACTCATAAATTTCTCAAAATTCTTACTTTATTTGAATGATTTCATTAAGACATTACAATCACCCTCCCCTCAAAAAGAATTTCAACCTAATAGTTCATCTAACGTAGTGCGAAGGTTACTATTAAGGAACTTTTTCTTCGGGAACATCATCAATTGGAAAGTCTGCAATAGTGAATACTCTGGTTTGGCACTACGGAGGTTACTATTAAGGAACTTTTTCTTCAGGAACATCGTCAATAGGAAAGTTTGCAATAGCGAATACTCTGGTTTGGCACTGCTCACGGGTTTGGTTTTGGTTTTGCCCTTGGTTGTTTTTATGTCGAGGCAGTTGTTGTTGAGGAGGCATATTTTGCTCTCCCCCTTGACGATTCAAAGGTTGTTGTTGCTGTTGTGTCTGTGTTTTGTTGGGACAAAACTTCGATAGATGGCCTCGTTGATTGTAGTTAAAACACTGCCCTTAATGTCTGGCCAGCTCTAATTGTTCTTCTGTTTTGGGTTGGTTTTGCCATTGGGGCTATTTGTTTCCATCGTTCTGATTAACATTCCTTTTCTTGTGATCTCCTTGGTGATCTCTATCACTTGCTAGTCTCTTGTTTCTGTTCTTTTACCATTGTTCAAAATTCAACTCTTGTTCTAAGGTTAATGCGTTGTCTACAACTTCCTTATAAGTTTTTGGGCATGTTGTCTTTATTAATTTTCGAATCTCAATCTTGAGACCCTGGGTGAAACGATTGACCTTCTTCTTTTCTTCACTGATTAGTTCAGGTGAAAACTTGGCCAATTCAATAAATTTGGCCTCATATTCGTCCACCGTCATCTCTCTCTATTTTAACTGAACGAAGTCCTCTTGCATCTTCGTCAGTGTGGCTTTCGGGAAGAACTTCTCATAAAATATCTACTTAAACTCTTCCCAAGTCATTCGGCTAACATTGATGGTTGGGTCTGCCTTTACCATCTGCTACCAACTTCTAGCTGGTCCTTTAAATTGATGGGTAGCCAATGCTACCCTACTAGGACCCGTTACTCTTAACACATCCAGGTGTTCTTCTAATTCTTGGTACCAATATTCAGCTATTAAGCTATCAGTAGTACCATGGAATTGTGATGGTCCTAGTTTCTTTAGTTCTAACAACAACTTTTTATGTTTGTTGTCTTCCAGATCCTCTGGTTCCTCCTGACGATCTAGAATCTCAGGTGCTGGCATTGGTTGTTGCATCGAAATCTGCTCTTGCAACTGTGGCTGTGGTGCCACCTGCGGTATCATTCGAGCTAGCGTCCATTCTATTTGTTCCATCACTCTTTTGGTGACTTCATTCATCATATGTTCTATTCTAGCCTCAGCCATGTCGTTCTACGCTTTATGAGAGTTGGTGTCGTCAGATGTAGTACCTCTTGTTGCACATCTCCTAGGTCTGGCCATTATCTACATATCAATGTCATTTTAGTATTTGTTTCTGCCGTTTTTGTTTAGTCCGTTTTATCATAACTCTAGATTCATGTTTCTAGGTTCTCGATCTGTTGAGTGGCCTAATAATTTATTCTTCTAAGTTACTTTTGTTTTTGGGTATAGGATTTGGTCTCATACAAATAGTAAGATCATAATGCATTCAATCATTCAATCATTCATGCTAGCATAGTAAAATTCTAAGCTTCCGCCTATGCCTCCAGGTTCGTGTGTCCTATACCACCCCTGCCCTTTGACATAGACTTTAACCTCGAGATTTCACTACACCCAATCAATTTTGCAAACGTCTCAATTTTTAAGGCTTCCCAAACCCCAATACTTGACTATTCCATACCAGCCAAGCATAGGGAAACAAGTTTGTCCAAAGCCACCGATCATTCACCAAACATGGCCCGCCATTCTTCAATCTCAGGATTCTTCTGTACCCCTGAATTCCTATGTGTCCCATACTATATAGAAACCAAAGATACGAGATCCTCCCAATCTCGTGCCTTGACCAAACAAGTGTTCATTTTTTTTACACATTTTCAGTCTGTAACTTATGCCCTAAATGTTTTATTTATGATTCACTATGCCACCCTTGACAACCCCCAAGTCTCTACTTAATGTCTCTTCCCTATACCTAGGTTCTTAAATCTTTGTTGGTATCTCCTTTGGATCTTAGTAAATTCTTAGCCTTTAATTACCGCCTCCAAATTTTCTTTTGTAAGAAAATAAGTGTGTTCTTCTACTCCGACTACTCGTATGAGCTGGAGGGACAACCTCCAGATCGGACAGCGAGACCGAATTCTACTTAGCAACCGTGTTTTCTAGAACGGGATAACCCATCTCCCTTTCAATGTTTAGCTTTACTCGGGATAAAGCTTACCCACTATCAACTCAACTCGTAATCTTTGTATCCAAATAAAACCTTCGAAAAATATATATCTCTTTTCGAAAAATAATTTTTCAAAATCATTTTAGTTTTCAAAACAGGAGGCATGGCTTCTAATTTAAATAAATGAATAGTATTACTTGACTAGTCAATTCCTTCTAATTCTTGCCCAAAGCATCTAAAGCCTAGGCTCTGATACAACCTTTGTAACCCCCCGCCTCCCGAGCCCCATTGTCCACGTTATTTGACGTTCTAATTTTCTTTGATCGATAATCTTGGGCCACCTGGGAGACGGGCCCGTGATACATTTTCTTCTTCTGAGACCCAAATCCGTGAGGGTTCCTGTATACATTAGTCTATGTACAAAATAACATCATATTAAATAAGATCCTTCATTTATTTATTTGAAAATTCTGAGTACAATGATCAATTATAGCGAAAATAAATTTAAAACTGAAAAACATAATTTAGCTTAGGCCCGCATGCCCTACAATGAAATATATAAAAGAATAAATAATTCTCTATGTTGGTTGATAAGTTTTTCTAAAATGTGAAAAATAGGGGGTGAGCTAAAAAACCCAATGAATCATTCCATCTATTTAATTCATTATTTCAACCAAATAATACAAGCATATCAAATACTTTCAGGGATTAAATCGATTCAAACAACATATTGTTTCAGTCGTAATTTAGACCGAACGGGAATAACCTCTGTGTTTCAGATCTTGGGAGAGAGATCAATTCTAAAACTCAAACCCATCTCTAGTGGGATCATTCCTGAAACCGGTTCCATTTTGGTGTCAGTATTGACAGTCAGTTCCAATTCTACATGAAACACAGATAGTCCCCCGTACTGGTACATGGTTGAAATCTTATTTAATCTTATTTTTGTATATAAGAACAATCATAAATAATTATTACAACGGTAATAACATTCACATTCACGAAAACATTGATGTAGAAGATCGTGCAAGACGCAACTACAGAGCATACTTTCTTGGTCATCAACAACATAATAATGCATGATAAATAATAACTCCAACAGTATAACATTCATATTGACTTTTGATTTTCTGATGTAAAAGATCGTACAAGACGCAACTACAGAGCATACTCTCTTGGTCATAAGCAATATAATAATTGAAAAACATTAATATCAAGGACAAAAATAAATTAAAAGAAATAAAAGAAATTTATTGCTACTAAAATCTTTGTAGTACTTCGTTGCTACTACCTTGCGAACTATTTATAATAGCTCAAGAAAAGAAGAACTAGGACTAAGGTTGCCAAGAAGGAGGCAAAGAGAGAGTAAAATGAACTTCAACTCTTGCTTTGGGATGAATGAAATGGGTAGAGTAGGGGGGTTGATATAGAGTCATTTTTCAACTAGTTTTGTCTATTTTTTCAATGTGGGACTATTATTTTCTATATTTGAAATGGGTAGAATATAGGGGTTTATATAGAGTCATTTTATCTATTTTTCTAATGTGGAACTATCATTTTCTATATATGCATATCTTAATATCATACATGTATTCTAACTAATATATGCATATCTTAATATCATACTAAATAAAATATTATATTCATGAATGCATTTTCT
>JAJIYU010003290.1:0-27503 GCA_030144865.1 Tinospora cordifolia | reverse complement strand
AAATTTATTTTATGATTCTAGAATATGTGATTTAACAAAGATGATGGTGATAATAATCACGTACCATCATAGCACACATGTGGGGTGCTATGGATGTTCTTTTCATATGATTAGTTCATATGATTTTAAGACCAAAGTACTTGGTTGGTGGGGTAATGTCCCTTGAAGCTCCAAAAATCTAATGAAATTGGCTATGAAAAATCATATTTCACTTTAAGGAGGTACTTTATTAAAAACATCAAGGGCTTCAAAAACCCTTTCGGTCTAAATCACAACTTTAAAGAAATGGTTGTTTGAAACGCCTAATGTATGCAAGTGTTTGAATTATGGATGTGCTATTGTTTTGAGTTTGAAAAATAGTTCTTTGATAAAGATCCACTGAGCTATGTGCTCACCCCTTCCTCTTTTATTTTTCAAGAAATTAAATTATGAAGGCTATGAAAATTAGATAGCTTTGATTTAGCAAGTTTCTATTTTCTTAAAAGTTTCCTTTCAATGTAAGGGCATGTTACCCAATTTTGAATAAAACCTCCGCTGAAAGTTAGTATTTCTATTTTGAGATTATTGATCAACAATATAATAGTTTACAAAGTTATGTACTTTCTTTTATTAATAAAGAAGTTCAATTTTTCTTTACCTTTAATTGCCTTGATTTTATTAAATGTGAATTTGTACTATTGAATTTATTCTAAGGCATGTAGTATTGAAAAATAGAAAGTCAAGTGTGTGTCATTTGTAAAGTAACACCGGCCCGACCCGCCAATTGGTTAAGTCCACCGTCAAAATAATGGTGGTTGTCCAATGCTCAAAGAATGCGGGGGTTGGGGTGTTACAATTATAAATTATTTATAAACAAATAATGCAAGGCTTATTAAACTTGAAATAATGCACAAATGAAATATAAAATTTAGAAAACATGGAAATAACAATGCAAAACACGAATATAATGCAAGAAAATCTTCATTGAACAACTATGTTTTGGTTACTGCGGTAGTGAATCGCATTATTATGGTAATGCGTAAAATTTCACGAAACAAAGTAGTAATCATTGTTCTAGTTACCGTGGTAATTGATCACACTACTACAATAATATGTAAAAATATAAGTTAAAACTTTGCGGGAAAACCCTAATATCATTCATACAATCCAAGAATTACACGTTCCTTTCTGCAAACTATTGCTGACCCTCCTTTGTCAACCCTTCCTTCCCTCCTTGCATATATTGGACTTATTTCTCTCCATTCTCAATTCTCTCAAACCATCCGCAAGGCAAGACAAGAAGAACAACATAGACAGTTAAGGCTTTTGCGTGTGTGTATGACCCGTAAAACCATGTTCTTCCGTTTTGTTTCACATTTTTCTAAGACAGTATTCTTTCCTTCTATCAAAACAGAGCCTAAAAGATCCGAAGAGTTCTTTGAAGTGTATTAAATGTTGTTTCGACAGTTAAAAGCAAGGTATATAAATTTTATTTACTTTAATAAATAGGTTTTGTGTTAAAGTTTAAGGTGTTAGAGTGCCATGAACATGGAGGAGCAAGAGACGAGAGAAATATGCATGAAAGGCCATGCTATGTGTTAGTTACCGCAGTACTGTTTCACGTTACTGCGGTACTGTTTACTCTCTGCTTCATTTTTGTCCAATGCACTGTAGTTACCATGGTAATGATGTAGCACTACCATGGTAATGCGTATTTTTCTCTTCAACATTTTTCATCATCATTATGGTTACTGCGGTAATGCTTCGCATTATCACGGTAGTGCGTGACATTACCACGGTAGTGCATCAACTTCCTATTTTTGTCTCGCACATGTCTGTTCATGCTGGCTACCTTAGTATTCCTTATTCTATTGAGGTACACAGAGGAAAAACTAAATGATACTCACCTATTATGACCTCTTTACACACCATATGCCATACTAGTTAGGGAATCATTGAATTATGATTTAAAAACCATATAAGTACTTCAAATTCTAAAGAAAATGGTTTTAATTCATAAAGGTTAGGGATTTGAAC
This sequence comes from Tinospora cordifolia, assembly GCA_030144865.1. Lineage (NCBI taxonomy): Eukaryota > Viridiplantae > Streptophyta > Magnoliopsida > Ranunculales > Menispermaceae > Tinospora > Tinospora cordifolia. The sequence continues at coordinate 25,487 of JAJIYU010003290.1, read as the reverse complement.
AAGTTGGAACAATAGTATAAAGATTTGAAGGAACTGAACAAAGTGACAAGTGGTGATGATTACTTTACTTCCTAGAATTATTTGGTTTTAAATATTGAACATGGTGTTTGTTTATACTAATCGCACACTTACAAGCATGTTAGGGTGTACTTGAACAATGTTTGAATGTTATGATTTCATATGTTTGTCATGTATGCAAAATAACTTGATCTATGCATTCATGCGTGATATTTATATGCTTTTACAAGATGAGATATATGTGATTATGTCATAAATTTCATGAGATGATAAGCATCATAATTTACATATGCAATGATGTATCTTAAATTGTGAAATGATAAGCATGCTAGAAACAAAATGTCATATGATATTTGAATAGCTTTAAATTAAGAACTGAACCACGTACTGGTACAGTGGTCCAACAGGGATCATTGTGGTTGTTCTCAAGATAAGGAATGATGAGTGCGTCCTTAGTTCCCAAAGATAGAACGATGGGTGTGCCCTTAGTTCTTGGAGATGGAGTGATGGGTGTGTCTCTAGTTCTTGGAGGTTGGGTGATGGGTGTATCCCTACATCCCTTGCAAATTGGCATAGATTACTCTTTCCTTCTTTTTGTTTGATGTGGATATGAATAAAGAATCTCGAGGTTAGTCCTTTCAGTCAGAACGATAACTAATAAACAATTGAATATTTAAATCGCCTAATGTTTGATAAGTGTTTGCATGTTATGTGTTTTGGCTTTAAAAATGTTATTGATGTATCATGTATAATCCATTATGTTCTTCAGCTCACCCCATTTTCCTTTTTTAGGTGATTATTGAAGATGCTTGTGTTGACGAGTGTCGTCCAGAAGTTTTGATACTTGTAAACCTCACTATTGAAGTTATTACAAGATTTTAGATTCAGTTATTAGACTGAGTCATGTGACAACATGCATTAAATTTTTTAAATGAACAGTACCATGAACAATATCACCATTTGGATCTACACATTTTTTATACGTGAACAATACCATGAATAGTACCTTGAATAGTACCATAAATAGTGCCGTACACAGTACTCTAAATAGTATTGTGAGTTTTTCTGTTTTGTTCATTTTTTTTAATTGTCCAACAAAATTTTAGGGTATTATAACTTATCCTCCTCAAAATAAATTTTGTCCTTGAAATTTATACTTACTTGTTCTGATGCTATCTGGTCATGTATTTTTGGTGAAGAGATCTGGATATTTATTTTTCATCTCACTGTCTAGCTCGCATGTTGCCTTTTCCACTCCATGATGCCTCCAGAGAACCTTTACTACTTGGATGTCCTTTCTTTTTAAACTTTGTACCTTGCTGTCTTAGGATTTTGGCAACTGCTTCTTTGTATGAGGCATCATCTTGAATGTCGATTTCCTCCCAATAGATTATGTGAGAGAGATCTGGTTCATATCTTTTCAGCATCGATACATGGAACATATTGTGAACCAAGGACATTTTATTTGGCTAGTTTAACTCCTAGCACATTTGCCAATCCTCCTAAGTATCTCAAAAAAACTAATGAATTTGGGTGATAACTTTCCTTTATACCCAAATCGTTTGATTCCTTTCTAAGGACTAATCCATAAAGACTCTGTCACCCGTTTGAAACTCCAGATATCTTCTTCTCTTATCTGCATAACTTTGTACCTACTCTTTGTCGTGGCCAATCTCTTCTAAATCTGTTTGACATGATTATTCATCTCTTTTACCAAATTTGGTCTTCTAAGCACATGATCCTTGAAGTTAGCCCAACAGATTAATGATCTGCAGGGTCTTCCATAAAGAACTTTATAAGGAGCCATCTTTATACTTGCCTAATATTTTTGTTATAGGCGAATCCTGCCAAATGTAGATATTTGCTTCAATTGTGTAACAGTTCGAAATTTTCATATGCGTACACGTTGCAAGTAAATATAAAATAAAATAATAAAACTATGAGATTCGAAAAAAAAATAAAATAATAATAGCAATACGAGAAAAAATAAAAATAAAAATAATAGTCTTTGCAAAATCACAAATAAAAAGTATGAGATTCGAAAAAATAAAAATAAAATAATAATAGTCTTTGTAATACGAGAAAAAAAAATATGAGATTCGAAAAAAAGGAAAGATTTTCGAATTAATAAGGTTTTAGAAAAATCACAAAGTTCGCAAAAAAAAAATAAATAAAACTAAAATTAAATATTAATGGATTAAACTATGTATAATCTATGGTTGAAAACATAAAATAACAAATGAACGATGTAAAGTTCGCAAAATGTAAATAATTGAAAGAAATTTAAAATAAATATATATATAATTACATATTGGTTAAAGAAATGAAATTTAACAATGAGTGATTGCATATTGATTGGTTGAAAACAAAATTTTAACATTTGTTTAAGGAATGAAATTTATGTTATTTGATTAAAAAAAATAAAAGAAAAAATATAATAAAAAAAATCTGAAAATCTGGGTTTAGATTTTGGAATCAAAGTTAAACAAAACAATTGAAAAAAATATAATAATAAAATAAAATCATAAAAAATGACGTGCTGAATGCTATGTTTTGATTGAAAAAAAAGAATTCTGGAACTCTCTTGATAAACCACGAACAAGGGGAATCAAGATTTTGTTTTGAAACAAATACATTTGGGGGGTTTTGCATTGTTGGCAGGGACGATCAAAGAAGAAAAAGATGGTAAAAAAAATCTGAGTTTTGATTGTTGTTGATTTGGGTTTCGTTTTGTGAAGGGTGAATCAAGAACAAAGAAAGAAAATTTGAATTTCTGGTTTTTGTTGAGCTTCACATCTGTGAGCTGAAATGAAAAACGTGATGAATGAATAAGAAACAAATTTGATGTGTTGCTGGTGCAATTTTGGTCAGTGAAACACAAAAATCAACTGCGTTTTGGGCTACTGCTAGTGCGTTCTAGGGATGGCAGTGGATCGAAAACAGAGAATCGTGAATTGTTGGAGTTGTGGATGGGGTCTGGCTATGAGTTGAAGGCGGCTGGTGCATCTTGGATGAAGAAGATGAACAAGAACGCAACTTGAAATTCAAAAACAGGGGAAGACGTGTTTCTGTTGTTGTTGGTGCGTTGAGTGCTTGCTGAATCGTGAAGAAGAAGAGTTGAAATTTTTGCAAGTTGGGGCGGATAAAAACGAAGAAGAAAATCAGCAAACTGGTTTTAGTTGCAGCTGCCTAATCTTGGCCGTGAAGGAGGGAAACGATGCACAAAAACCAGCACGTTGCTAGTTTTGGTTGTGTGGTTGCTATTGGGCATTCATTTGTGTAACAGAAAAGGAGGAAACAAAAGTTCTGGTTCTCTTGTTTTGGATTTGGCATTCAGCCAAAAAAAAAAAAAAAAAGAGAAGAAGCAACAACATATATTTTTTTTTTTTTGGTTGTTTTCTCTTCTGGTTCGTGGTTGCAAAACAGAGGTGATGGTGCTTGAAATTTTTGGGTTCAATTTCTTGTATTAAGCTTGATTTTTGCATCGTTCTGATTTAAATCCGTGATGGGTGGTGCGATTTGATGAATTTTTGGGTTGAATGGATGAGAACGAAGAAGAGGATTGATAATTTGAGCAGCTGAATGTGATGGATTTTGATGATTTCTGAATGTGAAATGGAGTTGCTGAAAGTGTTGAATTTCTTAAAGTGTTGATGTTGCTAGACGGTAAATTAGACATCGAATTGAGGTGCTGAATCCGTGAAGAAAGAAATTGAACATTGCTAGAAATTCGGTGCACTTGTGATGAAAAAGAAATTTTATATCTAAAAGAGGAACATGACAGTGCGAAATAGCTAATGCGTTGCTGGGCCGAACGTGCGAAGAAGAAAATGGTAGCAGTTGCAATATGCGAGGAGTAACGTGCAATAAAAAAGGGTTTTTTATTGGCGTTGCTTGCGCCAAGAAGACGAAGAAAGGTATTAAAATTAATTTTTTTATTTTAATTATGTATTTTTGTGATCTTGAAATAAAGTAGTACAGAATTAATTATAAAGATTATCTAACTTATTTTAAATGTTTAGAAAATTTTAAAAGAAAGTTCAGTATTTTTAGAAACTCAAATTAAAAGATTATGCGAATACAATCTTAATTTAATTAGAAATAATTTTTATATAATAGATGGAGAATAATATTAGAAGATTAAATCTAATTATTTTGATCAGTTGAAAACTTGAAAAATAAACCCCTAAAAATTTAGAATCTTTTATAAGAAAAAAAAATAGAATATTAAGGCCTGAAACTAAACTTATAATATTTAGAAGTCTTATTTTGTTCGTAATTAATTTAATTACGATATGAATAAATTATTTAAAATTGTGAAAATTTTCAAATGATGAAATAATATTTTAGAGTTAGTTTAACTCTTAGATATAAAAACCTTATTTTACTTAGAACAAGATTAAATGAACATAAGTGAATTATTTTTAGAACTCAAATTCAAGTCTTAATATTTTTAAATTGTTAATTCAAACCTAAATAAATTATTTTGAAGTTAATGAAATATAGAAGCTTAAAAAAATTAATTATTAGAATTTTCTATTTTAGATTAAAAGTTTAAATTAGTAAGAGTATTATTTTTCTAAAATATAAACATAAAAGTATGTTTGAACATAATTTTCATAAACACTGAAGATCTAGAAATAAATAAGAATGATTTTTATGTCAGCTTTAGAAAACCTTATTTTGACCCAAATAAAATTAGTTGAAATTAATATTTAGACCTTATAATTATTTAAGCTTAAGAATATTCTAAATAAGATTGAATATGAGTTAGAAACTTAGAAATTTTTTTATTAATGGTTAAATTTTAGATTTTGAAAATTTTAGAGTGTTGAGTATCTCGACGAAAAGCAAGGTGGCCGTGAAGATTTGCGAAATCAGATGGGCATGATTTCCTTGCTCTTACGTATTATATGGATTTTAAATTCAAAGAATTTGTGTGAATAGTTCTCGGTTATTAGAAGTTTTATTATAAAATTGATTGAATTGTTTGGAGTGTTTGTTATGATGTGACTGAATGATGACGCTTTCATTTCACGCATAAATCATTTCATGACATGCTTAAATAGAAAACCTCGCATTTAGATTTATTTATTTATGGCATGCATGAATAGAAAAATATGCATTTAGATCCCATTATTTACTCATGTGCTCTATTATTTTAATTTGCATGCATAGTTTAATTTATTGTCTTTTGGATTGTGAAATGCGTAGTGTGATTTAATTTGTTTGTGAAACTAAAATAAGACAAAGGATTATTAAGAATCCACATACCGATGCGATCGGCGAGCCTAAAGCGGATCGAGGTGGTATATCCTATATGCCACCGCTTGAGATCAACGAGCCACAAGGCGAATCGTAAACCTTGAGCTGCCTGCGACAGCTTGAAGTCTTTGGGAGATGGTATGAGTTGCAGTGAGTACACTCTCTTAGGCTGTGATATCATGATTTGTGATATGACTAATTTTAGATGGTACTCAAGACTTTATATGATTAGACGACATCATAGGAAATACCGAGAAGCATCTCAACCCTCTTCCGATCTCAGACTTCGACGAAAACTAAATGAATGTTTGAAATGCCTAAGGTTTGAAAGTGTTTGTAATATTTTGGGTTTTGATCTGTATAATGCATGTGATGTGTAGGAATGATCCACTGGGCTTTCAAGCTCATTCCCATTTCATTTTTCAGGTCCACATGGACGTAATGTATTGTAATCTACATCAGAAGACCCTCATTGTGGATCAATAATCTCATGGGAAGATTATCAAAGATAGGAGGATTAGAGGTTTTAACTTGTTTATTTTAATTTTAACAAAACTGGTTGTATGCCTTTCATTTGATTTTAGTTTCACTACTTTGCATGTATCTTAAATTCATTTTGGACTTGAAAGATATTTCACTATTTTAATGTGACCATTGAACAACATTTTATATTCAACATTTATTATTTTAAATAGAAGTTTTTGAATTGAGTCTGCTGCGTGATTTATGATTTCTAATTTTAATTTGTCTTGTCTAAATGTAAAAATTCGATAAACACATTGAAAAGTTTTTTGATCTCTTGTTTTTTGCGAAATGTATTTCTATATGTTTCTCTGAGAACTACTTATTAGAAATTTGAATTTGAAAGAAAGAGATTTTGACAGAAAGAGAAATTTTAAGTAACATTTCGATTCTCAACAGACGACGACCCATAGAACGTGACGGGAGGTCTGTTTGAGAGTCGGGTTGTTACAAATTGCTTTTGAAATCAAGGAAGCAAGCTCTCAACTTATCTTCTAGTATTTGTATGACCCTCTCGGATTGGCCAGCTGTCTGAAGATGGAAAGCTGTGCTCATGGAGAGTTTAGTGCCCAACTTATTCTGTAGACTCTGCCAGAACTAAGATGTGAATCGAGAGTTTCTATCTGACGCTATGGTTTTTGGCACACCACGAAGTCTTACTATTTCCCTTACATAAAGTTTCCCTAACTTACTAATTTGATCTGTGAACTTAATGGACAATAAATATGACACCTTAGTGAGACGATCCATAATTACCCACACAATTACTTCTCTTTTTTGATTACTAGATAAACCACTGACAAAGTCCATGGAAATGTTATCCCACTTTCATTCTGGGATTGGGACTGGTTGTAACAATCCATTGAGCTTTTTGTGTTCTATCTTCCCTTGTTGATAGGTTAGACACTTAGAGACATATTTAGCTATATCTTTTTCCATACCTCACCACCAGTGAGTCTTTCGAAGGTTTCGATACATTTTATCACCACCTGGATGCATCGTATATTTAGTTTGGTGCACTTCATCCAGTATGATCTTTCTACTCTGTCCACTCGCTGGTACACATATTCTATTCCCAAGTCTTAATATATTCATAACATCCATCCTGAAATCTGTATGCTTACCCTTTTCAGCTCCTTCGATCAGATTTGTGATCCATTTATCTTCATTTTGCTCATATCTAATTTGACGCAAAAGATTTCATTGGCAAGTCATATTGTAAAGATATGCCTACTTCTCATTTGAAGTCACACTTAGGTTATAATACTCAACTAGTTGGTTAATTTGACCCTTTTCCTCGTCTTGTTTGTTAAATTTCTTGCTTAAGGCATCTGCCACCACATTAACCTTTCTTAGATGGTAATGTAATTGGAAATTATAATCTTTAAGAAATTTCATACATATTTGTTGCGTGAGACTTAACTTCTGGGTGTAGATGTACTTTAGACTCTTGTGATCTAACGATAGATCAAATCTTTTACTATAAAGATAGTGTCCCCAAGTTTTTAGGGCAAATACAATGGTTGCTAACTCTAGGTCATGTGTTGGATAATTTTGTTTATGAATCTTCAGTTGTCACGAGGCATATGCAACAACTTTCCTTTCTTGCATCAATACTACACCCAATCCATTTTGTGATACGTCTATATACAAAACATAACCAACACCATGTGTAAGAGTAACTAATATGTGGGTTGAACTCAATCACTTCTTCAATTCTGGGAATTATTGCTCACATTTCTCATCCCAATTGAACTTAAACTCCTTTTTTGTTAATTTTGTCATGGGTTTGGCTAACTTTGAGAAATCTTGAATAAATCTTTTATAGTATCCAACTAAACCTAAGAAACTTCCAAATTATGTTACAGTCTTAGGTTGCTTCTAGTTTGTGACAGCTTCCAACTTATCGGATCTACCGAGATGCCCTCTGCTGATATCACATGGCCAAGGAACTTGACTGTTTTCATCTAGGATTTGCATTTACTAAACTTGGCATATAGTTGGTTTCTTATAGTTAAATTGGTCTAGTGATCGACCTATGTATGGAAGATTTGAGCCATTGTACTACGGTATGTGTTGTGCTCATCCCAAATTGTGTGACGAGATCCAAGGATCTAGGCTAATGTGCTGCGATGCATCCTAAGCCGATCCTTGGACTTATGTGTGAGAATATGCCTAATTGTTTAGATAGCAGCCTCTAAGGTTATTTTCAATTGTTTGGAGGGCTACAGAGAGCCTCGAGACATGTTGTTTTCAAGAAGATTTGTTTTAGAAAAAGGTGCGCCCTTACATTGTGTTTTATTAAAAAATATTGACTATTGTATTTGTTCGCATAACTATTGTTGTTGATGCATACATACATGACATCTACTATTCTATCTTTATTTTTATGGAATGCTTGTTTTAAATTCTAAATTAGACTACACTATTCACTGAGACTGCTGTGGACAAATTGGGCTCACTACTCTAACATTTCAAGTCCTTCAACCATAGACAAAAGCAACGGAGTGGTCATCGTGTGACGTTCATGTTCTTTTATGTTTTAGTAGGCTTCTTCACATCATTCACTTCCTTGAGAATTAGAATGATGTATAAAGGTGAGGATAATATTGTAAATAACCTGACTTAGATATTTTTGCTATCGCTAAATTTGGTGACTGTATACAACATACTTTTGTTTAACTTTAATTTCCACTGCATTACATGTTTTAGTTACTTTTGCATCTCTTATGATTAGTCTAATGCTATTTTGTAAAGGGTTGTGAATGAGGCTTAACAATGTTCAAGCTAGCTTAACTCGCGAGTGGGTTTATCAAAGCATTATGTTGCTTGGTTCACCCTTCATCTGAGGGAAGGTGTCACAACAAACTAAATTCGTAATTTAAATGCCATTTCCTACATCCTTTGCATGTTTTCAGATTTTTTTTTCTTAGAATCAAATACCTAAGTAACAAGGCAATTTAGCATGCATGGTAAAACACGACCAAAGAAGATTATGGGATGAAAATCTACCCCTCTTGTAGCCTTAAGTACTAAGATTACGCCCTCCAAAATTAAGCTCAAACGGACTCCTCTAAGTACTTCAAAAGTTACCCCAAAGTTGCCTCCAAGAAAAGTTCTTACTGTAACAGGTTGCAACCGATCCACTTTGACACCTTGACAATACAATCACAAGCTTAGCTTCCTACATTCTAATGCTTGGAACTACATATCAAAGATGAGGAAGGATTGTTTTACCTCAAGAGATGATTGCCCAATAGCCACACAAAAGCTCCTCCAAAACTCAGATCAGCCACTTTTCCAATTGTTCTAGATTTCAACTATGTCAAGTACCCCGCTATGGTAACCAATTTTCTATGTTATGGCTATGATCTTGGACCAAGGGAAGGTGGGATCTTAGAGAGGGGTATGAAGGCTATCCAATGGAGGTTTTCACAGTCTTTTTGGGTTTGGGATGAAGGAGATTGAAGGTGGCGAAGTGGAGATGATGAAGTGTGCATGTTTCCAAAACAAGGGTTTTCTTGCATGTTAGGGGCATCCTTGCATGGTCAAAACCCATGCCATGTGGCCACCCACATTGCCCTTGGGTGGCCATGCGAGGTGTCTCACTGGTCGACGCACGTGCTGTTGGCTGTCAAAACTACGACTCCAAAACCAGGGTGAATGGATTCTTGATGGGAAAGGAGGGAAGAAAGAAGAGAGAGTGAGAGAGAGAGAGAGGGGGGGGGTGGGCTGCCCAAGCACATGGGCCGCCCAAGCACATGGGCCGGGCTACATGCCATGATCTAGCTTTACGGGTTGTGAGGCCTGTGAGCCCATTTGACCCACACAGGCTTCACGACTAATGTGAAATTTTTAGGCCACACATGCCTATGCTTATGTGCCAAGCCTATGCGCCTGGACTTGTAGTATGAAGCTATATGAGCAAGAATCTCAAACGAGAAAGAACAAATCAATAGATAATTTATAAAATTAATCATGCGCAAATATAAACCAATTAACTATTGTACAAATTATTTGTGAAAATTTAATATACTTGAAGTGTGATTGATCGGTCAAGTCAAATACGCAATTTTCTTTAAGTAGAAGATATATGCAAAATATTCTTAAGGAATAAAATAATGTTCAAATTATATGCCCTATGAATTGAGAATTAAATATAACATAGAATGGAATAATTTGTGGATGTGAATATCCTGAGGTATAAATATTTCTTGAAGAGATAAATTAAAATATCAGACATTCTCAAAAGAGAATAAATTTAATGTAAATGTCCAATAAAAGGGCATAAGTAACCCCTCTATGTGAAAAATTCATAAATTTAACATATGTGTAAAAGGTTGAATAGAAATGAATATTGTTCACATATTTATGATATTTGAAAGTATCTATTGATACTTTATAAAATGAAGATCTTACATTATAGATTGTGTCTCAAAGATTGATTTGAGATTTGATTATCGGCGGTTGAGAGTTCAAGAAGAAGATATTGCTAAAATTTGCTTTTCAAACTCATTACGGGCATTATGAATTTCTAGTGGTGCCTTTTGGTGTGACAAATGCTCCAGCAATGTTCATGGATTTAATGTAATGCGTGTTCAGACCTTATTTGGATAAATTTGATCATCTTTATCGATGATTATTGATATACTCAAAATCTTTAGAGGAGCATGTAGAGCATTCGATAATAACACCGCAAACTCCGAAAGAACATAGGTTATATGCTAAGTTAAGCAAGTGTGAATTCTGGTTTACAGAAGTTAGATTGTTGGGAAATGTGGTTGGTGTGAAAGGTATTTCTATTGATCCAACAATGGTTGAGGCCATTATTGATTGGCCAAGATTGACTACAATAACAGAAATCCATAGTTTCTTGGGTTTAGCAGGATATTATAGAAGGTTTGTGCAGAATTTCTCATAGATTGCTGCATCATTAACGAAGCTAACTTAGAATAATATATCTTTTGATTGGGATGATAATTGTGAATAAGCGTTTCTTGAACTAAAAAGGAGATTAACATTTGCGCTAGTATTGGTTGTTAATAGAACGAGGCCACAAATTAGTAATTTATACTGATGCTTTAAGATTAGGCTTTGGTTGTGTATTGATGCAAATTGATAGAGTCATTGCATATGCTTCACGACAACTGAAGGTACGTGAAAAGAATTATCCTGTACATGATTTGAAACTGGCAGCAATATTGTATGCACTTAAGACTTGGAGGCATTATCTCTATGGTGAAAAGTTTACATTGTACTTAGATCATAAAAGTCTTAAGTATGTATTCTCACAGAAATACTTAAATATGAGGCAAATACATTGGATGGAACTGTTAAAAGATTATGACTTTGCCATTGAATACCATCTCAGTAAAGTTAATATAGTAGAAAATGCTTTAAGTAGGAAACTGGTTGAGATGATGTCTATGGCTAGACAAATTTCTTAAGAGTGGAGGATGATTGAGTTTGTGACCTTATTAAGTATCCATGATGCTTTAGTTGAGAACAATATTAGTGCATAGTTGAGAGCTCAGCTAGCACAATTACAGGATATTATAGAGGGGCAGCTTCATGATGCAGATTATGTGATGTTTAGGGTTGGGCAGAGGACACTTCTAGAGATGAGTGATCAGTGAATATTAATGGTGTGCTAAGGTTCAAAGGGAGATATGGGTACTGAGAGATCCTCAATTGAGACAAAGTGTGCTAGAAGAATTACATTGCTCAAGACAAAGTAAATAGTAATGGTGTGCTAAGGTTTAAAGGAAAAAAAAACGAATGTATTGGTGGCCCAGGATGAACCAGGATATTACGAACTATGTACAGAGATGTGATGTATGTCAGCAGGTTAAAGCTCAACATTAGAGACTTGGATGACTACTTTAGCCAGGACGCTATTAGTGACTCGATTAGCACAATAGCCTGATGTGTAAACCACTTCGTCTACCTGCTCGACTACTGTTAAACCTCATTCTCTAACACATATATGATTCAAATAATTTCAATATATATAACAAAGGTCACACATAGACAGTGGAAGTTATAACTCAATTTTTGTACATTCAAATTTGTATATACATTCATCAAAGTCATTTTTACAGACATAGTAGAGTTCCACAAGTATACCAAAATAAATTGGATTGATATGTACAAGAACTTACTCAACCCCCACATCCAACCCTACTCAATGAGCAAAACTCTTCCTTTTATCCTACTGGGAAGGACTTGTAAAATGTGATAATAGAAGTGATGACCCTAAAAACAGTCATGAGGCTCATTGAGTAACAAATCTAACTTATTACTTAATGCAAATATTCTATAAACATATGGATGCATGCTCAGATGTTCATAACCAATGTAAATGCAACAATAATATGATCATGATCTCAAATTAGTAAAACACATTTCCAACCTCGGAACTCTCATGAGCTAGGTGGTCTAAAACCAAAACTTATGTCTACCGGTTATTGCTTACATTAATGTTACTGCAGCAATAAGTAAGCTCATCGAATCTCACCCATAAACCTAGACAGTGTTTCAAAAGTCCAGAAGAGACATAAAACTTGATAAATCATGCATCACACACTAAAAAATCCACAATGCACATGTATGATCAATGTTAACAGAATGTACATGCTTAAGTCAATAAATTAAAGAAAGTACTCATAGATATATACATATATATATATATATACACACACACACACATTACTCCTCTCTCCGTTGACCTTGTGTTTCCCCAAGCCTTGGATAATTGATCACATTCACTGTGTCAGTTATATGAGTTTATACATCGTTGGCTCGTATTTACACTCTATAATATAGTTCTAATCAATAGGTCCTTAAAGGTCAAATATGTATTCTCATTGTAGATATTCCATTGCCACATCTTTAGGTCTAACTAACCCAATTCTACACATTTATACCCTTGGGTTTGAGTTTAGGTGTTGTCTATACTAGGTCGGTGAATAATGGTGCGACTTGTGGAATTTACTGGGACCTCATTATATAAGCAATTGACTCCAAAATTGGTGAATAGTCTCCTCAACCACCCTAGTATCATTGAAATTTTTCTCTGATTTTTATAAGTATTGAAAGTTTCTGATTTCAATACCCCATTGCATCTCTATTCTTATGCAGAATAACTACCTAATCTAAGTCATAAATTTTCCAATTTTATTGAGACATGTCTATTTGTTAAAAATTCTAAACGTTTTAGATTGTACTAAGACCTTTCAAATAATCCCTCAAAATTTTATTTAAGATTGTATGATGTCATTTGCTAAGGTTTCTGGGTTCATATTTTACATACAACAGCAAATGACAGAGTCTGTCAATAGGGTCAAATTTTGAGTTCGGCTATCCATCTTTCCAAACTCAGTTTGTAGTATTTTCGGATACTATGTACTTGGATATCTTAGGGTTCTAAAAACCAAAATTCAGCCTCATAGGATATTGCTAACATGGTTCTTACTATTTTTTTTATTTCAAGCCGAAATGACAAATTTTTGTCAAATTTTTCGAACATAGCATATTCATGGGTCTATTATGCTCAAACTACTAGTGCATTTTCAATAAAACACTACCAGTATGTTCATTATATTATGCTCCACTGATGTGTCAAAACTCATAATTTTTGAAACATTCTAACATGGGTTTCCAAGTTGATTTGATACCCTACTTGAATAGGTTCTGTTATCTAAGTCTGTCTAACAGTTCATGTAGGCATATTCATCCCATGGTTTGGGTGATCAAACCAGAACCAAATTCTTTCGTTCTTGGCTCAATTGGTTCACGGTATATCCTAGTTTTAGATTATTGAGGCCTTGCACATTATGTTTCATCCAATTCAATGTTATAAGACTATGAAATAGACTCATTTTACCCTATTTTTGGGCTTAGGAAATTTGGCTAAGTGTTGGACAATTTCCAACACTATGGGTTTCTTCATCGTTTCTAACCACTTAGCCATGGTTTGGGGATGGTTTCTTGTCATGAAAGGCTTCCTTTCAGTCCCAATTACAACTTCTAATTCATAGTTTACAATATTATACCCTCAATATGCATACAAACATACCCCAAATATGTATAAAACTCATGTTTAGCATAGAAAAGTATATACACCTTCAATATTTTGCTATTTTTTTTCAATAACCAAACTTCTTCCTTAGGAGTTGATCTTCCATTATGTCGTTCTTCTTGTTCTTCTCTTTGCAACAAACCTAATTTCGTGTTCTTTGGCGAAGAATTGAGAGAGTTTGGAGTATCTCAAGTGAGGTGGTTGATGGAAAAAAATTGTTGAAATCTGTGCTGTAAAATGGAGTTGACGAAGAATGAGAGTGTTGGTTTCTTTCGTAGGTCAAGGGTGTTGCCACATACCCCCTTGCATGTCACTTCTCTTCTCTTGATCAACATGAAATGGACACCGCTTAATTGAGCTGCTACCTTTTTTTTTTTCTTTTTTCCTTATATATATATATATATATATATAACTTATTTTTTTTATTTCTCAAAAAATACATTTATTTATTTATATTAAAATACACAAACATCATAGTGTTATGTTTTTCTTAGAATCCTTTTGCCCATCACTAGCTTGTGTATTTCCAATAAATACACATATTTGAAATTGAATTTGAGGGTCATTACATTATGGAATAATATAGGCATTGAAAAATAGTAATTTAAACTCATTGAGGAATGAAAAATATTTTTGTCCTAATATCAAATAGTGTATGATGAGTTAGATGCATATCACTATTTTATTGAAAAAACATTTTAAAAATGGATCTATGTTATATACAAAAAATCTTCGAAGGATTTAAAATGTATGTTTGGAACAAATGTTTTAAAATATAAATTTTAGAATGTTTAACTTATAAAGGACATATATTACCTAACTATGTGCAAATCTTATAAGACTTTTAATTGATATTGATGGCCATATTGACATATGCATGTTATAATTATGTCTATTAATTTATGTTCATTATGCATATGATAATCATATGTGTTTTATGAACCATAGAAAATTTGCCCATATGTTTTTATCAAAAAATAATAATAATAATAATAATAAATAACAACTAGGTTTGTGATTGTTGTTGTATACGTTAATTATTTGAATGTTATGACTCTATAGGAACTACTGAAAAATAGAAAAAAAATCAAATTATTAGAAAAAGAAATTTGGTATGAAAGATTTTGAAAAAAAAAAATTGTCTCAACCTGTAGATTAAGAATTTTTCAAGTAGGCTTTTTGTCCATTAATGAACTTACTGTGAGAAGGTTTTGAAGTTGTTGCACAAAGTATATCTAATAGGTTCTCCCATGGTGATTACGTCACATGATGTTAACAAAAATTTTTTCATCCTCATAAAAATGATAGAGAGATTCTTGGTCCAAATGTACCATATCTTAGTGCTATCAATACACTTATGTTCTTTCAAGGCACTTATGTTCTTAGCAAATTGTACGAGATAAGAAATTGCTTCATCTATTAATTTACTTGCAAGATATGGCTCTCACAAATTCGAAGACATTAGAATAACATTAAATATATGTTATGCTATCTTCAAGGAAAAGTAATATGAGTTTGTATTTTTCTTGAGAAAAGCAACACAAAGTTGATTAGATATGCAGATATTGAGTTTTTATCTGATCATCACAAAGCAAGGTTACAAATATGATTTGTTTCACTTATGATGATACTAGATATCAAGATGACTTGTGAAGTAAGCAATAGTTGCAACTTCTTTAAGTAGTGACTCTAAGATTCTCACAATTAATGAATTAAGAGATGGATATATCAACGGTAATTGAACCAAATATATTTTACATAAATTCTTCCTTGGACACGAGCTTCAGAAAGATGGTGAAATTGATATTTAGCAAATAAGATTAAGCGAAAACCTTGCAAACTCATTTACAAAAGCTTTGACAAATATAACATTTAAGAAACTTGTACATTGTATTAGGATGTGACAACTTAAAGTTATTTCAAGTTAGACAATAGAAAAAAGTTTATACATAATTATAAGGAGAAGAATAAAAAGGAGTTATTTATTCATGTATTGTAATCCTTTTCCATTAGCTAAGGTTTCCTCCTATTAGAATTTTCTTGCAAGGTTTTTAATGTAACAACCCACCTATCCCTGGTTCCAATTTTAGAGGGTGCAATTACCATAATGCTCTCGAGCCAAATCAATAGTCATAATGATTAAGCAAGTTATCATCACGTGCGAATCATGATCACAACATTAAGGCCACTCGAGACGAGACGTCACTTTATCACTTTTCTATCTCTTTTCTTTCTATCCCAACTCCATGAGACTCCCTGTCACAAATAACTCATAAAAGTTCTATATGAAAATAAAACACTTTGAAATCTTTCTGATCAAAGAAAAATTTGAAATATAATTCAATATTCAAATCCAAGGTATATAATGACCTTTAAATTAAATCAAATATACATCTTCAAATTTGACAAGGAAAAATTGGGCCAACATGCCCGATTTTAAAAGCAGGAAACTAGATAAGTAAACTTTGCAATAACAACTAGGGTAAACTCCTACTAGCCATGCAATCGCTGATCAGTGGTTTCCTGAAAAGTAATAAAGAAAAGGTAGCTCAAAGAGCCTAGTAG
Organism: Tinospora cordifolia; assembly: GCA_030144865.1. Lineage (NCBI taxonomy): Eukaryota > Viridiplantae > Streptophyta > Magnoliopsida > Ranunculales > Menispermaceae > Tinospora > Tinospora cordifolia. The sequence continues at coordinate 9,037 of JAJIYU010003290.1, read as the reverse complement.
ATCATTCCAAATATCTAAATCACTATTCAAATCAAATAAAACATACATATCAAACACTTTCATAGATTAGTTGATTCAAATAGTTGGTTGTTTATCAGTTGGCATTAAAACTGAAAGGAATCCAATTCAACGTTCCAAATTTAGGGAGTGCGGTCAATCCAAACACTCAAACCCTTTTCATTTGTGAAGTGAGGTCAATCCAAATTCTTAGTTCACCAATCAAGGAAGTGGGCTCAATCCAAATGCCCACTTCCAAATCAAGAAATTCAATAATTGACAAACTGGGTTCGGGTTGGAACATTCTTAATGAAATCCATCACCACGCTGATACATGGTTATAGTCTTTATTAATCTTTCTTTAGTGATAAATCACATTAATAGAGGTTTAAATCAGATATATCATTCAATAATAAACATGTGAGCATTATAAAGCGTGGTAGTAATCATTCCATCAATGTCTTAAGTATGTTAACAAGTCATTCAGGTAACATTGATCATGATATCACACACCTCATTGAACTCATACATTAGCATTCATTAATCGTACAACTCTAAGCATGCATGTTCTATTCAAGGCATAACATGTACATTCAAAGCATATTCTTAAACTAACAATTGTACACGCATACTTTATTTAAATCAAGATAATGAAGTAAAACTCCAAAATCATATTCACTTTATAGCTTTAGTTCCTTCTTGTCCTTGAATCATTGTTACAAGCATTCTTTAGCCTTTAACCTTAAGGATTAAGAATCAATTCATTGTTTTTAGTGATTAATGTGTGTTTAATACTTTTAAACCATGTTGTAATGATTCTCTATCCTATATAGTGTTTGAATGTATAAGGATATCATCCTAGATGAGTGTAAATGTGTTCTTGCTTCTATATATTGCGGTAGAAGAAAGGAATGCCGTAGTAATCAAAACGCATAAGTAAGAAAAAAGAAGTGTAGAAGCACTACTACGGTAACCAGAGGGGATTGCAAAAGAATAAGCACATTACTATGATAACCATAAAAGGTTACAGAAGAATAGATGTATTACCATAGCAGGCCACCGTCGTAACCACAGGGCAATGACAAAAAGATGTTATACTACCACAGTAGAGTACTATGGTAATCAGAGTGAAAATTTAGAAACAGTGAATAAGACAAGTGCGGTATTGTGGTAATAATAATTACTACCATGGTAATCAACATGAAAAGTGGATTTTCATGCATGTTTCTCCCATCCCTTATTCTCCTATGACTTTGGCATCCTAATACCCCAAACTCTAGACTAGAACCATGCATTGAGACTTAGATTGGTCCATTATACTTTCTTTCATCTGTTGAATCCTCCACTTGCTCTAAAAAAATGTCTTGACTCTTCCAAGTTTAACATCTCAAAAAGTTCATATGAAATTTGAAGTTTCACTTAGAAAATCATACGTAATTGACGAATGAGAATTTTGGCAAATCATAGTTTACCCAAATGAGGAATAAAAATTAATTTAGTGGAATTTGGAAGAAAATATATGAATATAATGCATAACATGGGTATATCATAGCCAAAAATACAAGGATATGTACAATTTTTGATGAAAGCAGGATTAGAAAGTCAATTGAGATCGAGGTTTGACAAAAAAATCCAAAAAGAAAGCAAGAAATTTGGCCAAAAAATAAAAAATAAACTTAAAACACTGCGAACCGTAAAATTGGAATCTGATCTCACGTTCCGACGACCACGATCAGATTCGCACATACGCACGAGCGCACCAAATCATCAAGATCAAACGGCTAGAGATCCACGTACGAAACTCGAGGATGATCTTGAGGCCAGGATCGAGTTCGTTGATCGCGAATTGAGATCCGTACACTGTGAACGAGGATCATCCGACGGTCGAGATCAAAGCCGTGTTGGTTAATCGCGAACGGTGCTATGCTCGAGGATCATCCGACGATCTAGATCAAAGTCGTGTAAGTTAATCAGGAACCGTGCTGCGCTCGAGGATCATCCAATGGTTTAGATCGAAGTCGTTTTGGATTAATCGCGAACCATTGATGCGCTCGAGGAAATCCAACGGATGAGATCAAAAGCTTCGATTTCGTTGATAGATTCGAGATTAATCCGACGGTTGAGATTAAGTGATCCGAAATTAAAATACGAAAATTACGAGAAAAATATGAAAATTACAGGAAAAATATGAAAAAATAAGGAAAAATTCTGAAAAATAGGTTTCTAAATCTGAAAATTATTTCTAAAATTCGAAAAAATTTGAAAAATACTCATTTTGCTCTAAAAATTAGAAAGTACGAAATTAAGGAGAATTAGAGTGTTTTATTCAAAGAAGAACTCAAAACTTCTAATTTTCTCCCTTTGAAAATTTATATAAACCCCCCTAGGTTCTCAATTTCATTCATTCTAAAAATAAGAGTTGAATTCTCTTCTTGTTTTCTCTAAGCCTTCTTCTTGGCACATTTTCCCATCTTCCCTTCTTGTGTGTGTGTGAGAAATTCTTCTCTCGAATTAGGGAATTAAGTTGGGCGATCTTCATTGGCATTAGTATGTGGGGGGAATTGTTGTCGAAATTCGGAAGAAAGCGTCACAAGGTTGAAGTGATTTATAGAACGCCCTTCTGTTTTTATTTAAATTTATGGCATACTCATTGTTGTGTGTTTTTCCACTGAACTCAAAGATTTTCAATTTCAGTCATTCAATTTTAAATGTTTATTTCAGTATTTCAGTTTTGATTCATGTTTGAGTAATCATATCATCCATGCCATATTAGTATCATGCTTAGACTTTTAAATTAAAGTATGATGCATGTTTTGTGAGTATTTCATGAATTGACTATGTATATTTTGAATTTTAGTTTGATTTCTTATTCTGAAGTTTATTTTATGAGATCATGATATGAGAATTAATCTAAGACGATAGAAATAATAACCACGTACCATCATAGTGGTCAAGGGGACACTATGAATGTTCTTTTCATATGAGTTAGGTCATATGGTTTTCAGACCTAAGTACTTGAGGGTCGTGTACCACTGGTGGGTCACCATGTGTAACGGGTTGATGTCGACACGTGCCACTAAAGGGTTGATGCCGACACGTGCCACTAACGGGTTGGTGTCGAGTGGGCCCTATTTACTTAGTTAAGAGCATCAAGGGATTAAAAGCCCTTTTGATTTGAGACTCGACTTAAACTAATTGTTGTTTGAAATGCCTAATGATTGCAAGTGTTTGAATTATGATTGTGTTATGAGTTTGAATATGAAAGATGGTTGTTCGAAAAGGATCCACTGGGCTATGTGCTCACTCCTTCCTTTCTTATTTTTTAAGAACATGAACCCATGGAGGAGTTAAATATAGATAGTCCTTAGCAAGTTTCTACAGTATTATAATTTTTTTTGGATTTTTAGGGCATGTTGCCCAAAGTTTTTATACTTCTCTACTGAAAAGTATTTTGAAGTCTTTCGTTGTAACTATTAGTTCTTTTTGAGAAGTTTAGTACTTTCAATCATTCTTTCTATTATGAGTAGAATAGTTTGAATTTTTTTTTATCTCTTTTAATTTGCCTTAATTTTATTGAAAATTCTATATTCTTGAATTATACACAAAGGCACGAGATATTGAAAAAGAAAAGAACAAGCGTGTGTCACTTGTAATGTAGCACCGACCCGACCCGCCATTTTGTTAAGTCCACTATCAAGAGAACGGTAGCCATGTACACTGCTTACAGATACGGGGGTTGGGGTGTTACACCAAGGGTTCTATTTTTTCTAATGGAAGTAAACTAATACTTTAGAAGCTGTTATAGGGATTGTAATATCGAAAAGATGATGAACAGAACTTGATCAAATAACTAGGGATCAGTTTTTCCTTATATAATGCTACGAAGAAGGTCCTATGGTCTAGAATCTTACTGTCAAGCAATTTTATAGGTTTCTTTCCTTCTTGTTACTATGGGTGTTGTGTGGGATGGTTAGGGGATGAAAGAGTGTCCTAAAGACCACAATGAGAGAAAGAAGAGAAAGAGACTTGTGCTTGTTTGAGTGGTGAGAATGGGGTGCTCATGCTAGGTTTATATAATGTTTAATTTGAATAGGTTTAGAAAGTTTTGTGTTGTTTCCTTGGTAGAACTCTGTTCTAAACTCTGTTCTTTCTGTTTTGCTTGTTTCTTGTGCGCAAAGTCTTAGTATTTATTGGTTTTAGAAATAGCTTATGCGTTTAGAAACTTTACATAATCGTTTTTGGGCAAGCTTTTACGTATTACCATGGTAGTGGGATGCATTATTATGGTAACTAAAACATAATATTTTCACTGGTTCTTCTGAGTAAGTTCTGTGTAATGTTCTGCCTCTGTGTTAATATATATGCAACCCATAATATTAATTTCTTTATAAGTCTCATTATCCCATAATATTTAAATTAATAAGATTATTTAAATATTTCTAATTGTATTCAATATGGTTAATGTAACCCCTCATACTAAAAAATTATATAAAAGAGTTTTGCATCTTATGAAAGTCATTAATAAAGAGAACAAGTCCCTTTAAAATTTATCTCTTCTTTCTAGTATTTTTGAGTAGTTCTTATTTATCTCTTTTGATTTTCTAGCAATTCTCAATATATCTTTAATTCCTTTTAGTTAAATTTACTATATTTATTTGTAACTTTTTTGAGCTTTTGAAGAAATATCAAAAAGTAGATGACAACATTAAACATCTTTTACTTTTTTTTTTGTTACTTCAACTTTAACCTTTAATGTGAACAATTGCATTAAAAAAAATTGCTATACAATATCCATTCACCTTTTTACATGGCGAATTTAATTCTGTTCATAATCGATACTTGTCTTAAAAGAGTAAACAAGAAAAAGAAATTAAAAAGATTAGAGTGCCCTACGGTATCTGGAACTGCTGCATGTATTGCCTATTTCTTGTCATTATATTGATATAAAATTATTTGGGGGCAGCTATTCCACTTAAAGACTAAAATATTCTCATCTAAAAGTTCTAGACTAAACATTGTTTTAAAAAAAACAACTTAACTCTACCTAAATTTCTGATTTCTTCATTGAACTGGATAGGATTAAAACCCAACAATTAATAATTTGCAAAAATTTTAAAATAATAATAATAATATCAATTAAAACCCAAATCTATGGGTTTTGCAGTCAACAAAACCAAGAAATTTCGATTTTATGGTCTAGATTTTGTCCAGTGTTAAACATCGAAATAATATGTTTCAACATTTGAAAAAAAAATAGTTAAGAAGTATAATGAGGAAGAAAATAAATGATGGAAAAGAAATTAAAAAAAATTCGTTAAGAAGATAAAAAGAGTAAGACTTGGGAGTTTTTTTGATAGTTTTTAGGGGTGGAATATGGTAGCAGAAGATAGTGGAGATATTTATTTTATTTTTTGTTTAAAATGAAAATTTGAATTTGTAGATTAGAGGATAATGATAACAGCGAATGAGGTGCAAATAATTTATTAGTGAGATTTATTTAGTTACTCTCAGGCATTTTTATTGTTTCTAAAATATAATAATAATAATAATAATAATAATAATAATAATAATAATAATAATATTATTATTATTATTATTATTATTATTATTATTATTATTATTAAAATATTGTGACTATAGTTGTATATATTTCGAAATACTGTTGCCTAGTAGTATAATTATATTATTTAGTTTATCTATCTTTGAATAAAAAAAATGTTATGTTAGAAGCGACTAAGCTAAGAAGTGCATCTTGTTTTAAGTTTGACTTTTTATCTTTGCTTTCTCTAGTTTATATTAATTAGTTTAGAAAATTTTTTTATTTGTTTTACCATAAATAATATTCAAATGAAATATTATCATATATTAAAAGGTTTTAAAGGATTAACTCAAACCACGTCAAACTAAGGGGGGCAATTTTGGGCATTATTGTTTGGTCGGCCAAACCAATTGAGCATTAGAAATAATCAAATGAAGAAATTACAAAAAAAAAAAAAAAAAAAAAAAAAAAATCAATTTTTAGGAATATTTTTACAAATATTTATTAAAATTTAATGTTTTTATTCATTATATTTTAATAAATATTCACAAAAATACATGTATTCTGTCACATTGGATTCGGATAGAAGGTTGGTCTTAAGAATTTCAGATATATCTTGTATTTACCTTCTATCGTTTCTTGTGCATCAATTGAAAGATAGTTTAGCACCACTTTCATTAATCTTTCTTCTTCTTTTTGTCTAAGTTTTTTGAAACTTACCTTCTTTGATCTCATTTCTGTCGTTATCGCGCATTCTACTACACCACAATCATTTTCCTGGAATAACGTTTCTGCATATCTACCGTCCCTCTGTGTCTCTCCAAGTTTTTTTTCCTTGGTAGTTGGACGAAAAGTCAATTGTTGCATGATTTGATTTGTTGGACACTCTTCTATAACTGATGAAATACCCTAAAAACTCGGCAAATTATTGAAATAAATAATAAATTATATAAAAATTAGAATAAATAACAAATAATTTCATAAATAATTATTCTATAAAAGAAAAAATATAAAATATAGGGTTAAAAAGTCGTAAGCTTCGTGAAACCCCAAAACTAGGATTAAGGATCTTGAAATAGAATGAAGTTTGACACTCAAGAGGTAAAATAATAATTTTACCACATAAGGATAGAACTATCATTATACATCAAATATAATGTATATCATATGGTTGGAGACATCATGCTCACCAGTAAATAATTTTGATAATTTTGGCCAGCTGAGAATAGAATGATATTTGTGCACTGAGCATATATTACAAGAGTTCAAATATATAATATTTGTGTAAAAATAGTTATAAATAATAAAGGTAAAAGTCAAGCAAAAACTTAGAAGCAAATATGTTAATAATAATTTCACTAATAATAAAAATCAGTATAACATATAATTAATTATTCAAAAAATAATTTGTATGACATTGATTGACACAATTGGCAACTAAAGGTGGGTTGTCTCATGAGAATCAAATGACGTCAAAGACCATAAGAACATTGGTCAAAAATAGGTGCCATTCATGAAGTTCGAAATTTAAGTTCAATATTCAAATTTTAAATTCAAAATTCATGCTATAATATATAAATTTAATGAGATAATATTTTAAAATTAACAATTAAATAAAAAAGAAGAAAATGACTCTCATTTAATAGTATATGAGACAACCTATAAGGGAGATTATGAGAAGATTTATTATTTAAAAAGTTTTCAAACAGACGGAATAAATTAGGAAATGTACACAACAAGATCCCATGGAAATCTCTTTAGATATGTTGATTTTGGAAAGTATTTACACAACGCTAGCGACCACCTTAGTGTGCTCACCAAACCGTCCCCTAGTGTGTTCAATGCCTAGGGTCTCTAGTTCTCTTTAGATAGTAGAACTCTGACTTTTAGACCGATTCCTTTATTTTTATTTTTACTTCACAACCTAGGGTCTGATTGATTTGTACCTGCATTTTCAATGCCTTTACAAAGTTATCTTCATGTATATCATGATATGTTTTGCATAGCTTTGTGAATGTTGATCGTGCATTATTTCTATTTCTATAGCTCCATTCTTGAATCAATGCCCTCAAGTACTCATGCAAAAAATAGATGGGTAAATCTCTTGCAGCTTTAATTGCTGCATTTAGTGATTCTGCTATGTTTGAAGTCATAATTGAGTATCTATTATCATTTGAATGTATACGCGACCATTTTTCATATCCTAGATTGACTAAATATTCTCTTATACGCTTATCCACATTATCTAGCTCCCTCATGTTTTCATTGAAGTCTTTTATAGTATATGTTTTTGTTGCCCCCATGAAGAAGTCTCTAGTTCTCTTTGGATTTCTTTTAAATCTACTTTTCAAGTTGTTCAACAGGTGAAAAATGCATGCACAATGACCAACCCCAGGATATACCAACATAGTTGCGGTTTGTATACTCTCGTGCCTATCCGATACTATGCACATTCCGCTTCTAGTTCCATATGTATCTTTGAATCTCATAAAAAACCATGTCCAAGAGTCATCATTTTCTGAATCTACAACTGAAAATGCTAGTGGGAATATTTCACTCGATGCGTCCAACGTAAATGCAGTTATAAGTGTCCCCCCATACGCTGATTTCAAAAAGGTTCTATCGACAACAACAACTGGTCTGCAATGTTCCCAACCTTGAATAGAAGCACTTAGAGCAACAAATAAATTTTGGAACGAACTGTCTTCATTGACTTTCAATTCAACCTTTGATCCTGGGTTTGTATCCTTCAACATGTACAGGTAGCTTGGTAGTTTAAAATATGAATTGCACGGTTTGCCCCTCAACTTTTTTAAGGCTTTTTCCCTTGATCTTCATGCTTTAATGTAATTTAGTTTTACCCCAAACTCATTGCTCATGTCCTGTATAATATCATTAGGTGTGTACACAGTTTTCACATTCAAGTACTTTGTTTTGATCAAATCTGCAACAATCTCTGAGCTTCCTTGCCTCTGATTAGCTACCCTTACATTGATTGGGCATGTGTGTACACTGTTAAACTTTCTTATCTTCAATGTGCTTGTTTTACCTTGCTTGGATGCCTTCATTTCCTAACTACAGTTGCCCTCAACGCACCTCATAATATACATTTCCTTACATGAATGCATCACTTTGAATTGGAAGTGATTACTGATTGCAAACATCCCTAAAGCCATTTTTAGGGTTTCCTTATCTTTGAATACCTGCCCTTGCACAAAATTGGAGTATTTACTATCAAATATAATATCATCATCTAGTTCAACACCTTCCTCAGATTCATTTGTTGAGCTATTTGTTAAAGCATCCATCGTGTTCATGCCCAAATATGTTGCATACTACAATGTATCACTGAAACTATCAACCGTATACCCCAATGATGTACAACCTGAAATTCTTGCAGCTACATCTTCATTTGAAGCACAACGCGTGATTGATTCTGAACATATTTGTATACCATCGTGTACTGTCAAACATAGAGGATATTTTCTAAAATCTGATTCA
>JAJIYU010003289.1:0-27320 GCA_030144865.1 Tinospora cordifolia | reverse complement strand
ATGGAGTGAACACAACGAACACCAGCTGCATTTGCACACAATTCTTATGAGAGTTGGAAAGCAGGACAAGTTTCACATGCAAATTTTCTTTTCTTTTTCTTTTTTTTTTTTAATTAGGAGGATTACTATCTAAAATATTAATGTAGGTTCTCATGCATACATGTTCAACGAACGTACCAATTGAAATTCACTTCAACCATTCATAAAAATATATATATTGAAATTCATAGAAATATTGCACCTTGTTTAAATGTTTTCGAGCATCCGCTGGGAGTATATTGAACCGGTTCGTCGCCAAAAAAGCTCCGAGAAGACTTATGATTAGAACCTCAATGACTGGCATGCTTGCCACCTCCAGAAGCCCCAGAAAACCCATCTTAATTTCTTTCTCCTTCTATTGGATTGACTACCTGCACCCACTTCTCTCTTCTCTATAAAGACAGTACGCGCTTAGTTTGTTGATTCTTGAAGAACAGTGCTACTGTACTAGCTTTATGTAACTTAGATCCTAATTCAAAAAGAACAAGATATAAGTCTACAATTAAGTATGAAAAGAGGAAAAACAATTCTATATGTACATAATTGTATGAGCCGATAACAATTATAACAATATATATATATATATATATATATATATATATATATGCATGTGATGACAGATATTTAAAGACCTAATAATTCACTTGAGCTGATGCAGTGAAAGGGAGAGGGTAGCTTTATTCCTTTTGAGGAGAGAAATACTTTAAAAACTCTTACTAAAAACAAAACTTTGAAATGTAAGTGACATTTTTGCCACTATATGTCAAAAAAAAAAAAAAAAAGAAAGTAAAAGAGAGTAAAGGTGGAAGTAATAATTATGAGTAAAAGTTTTGTTATTAGATCCATTTTAAGTTTTTTATAGCACAGCCCATTTATTTTATTAGTTTTATGACTTTTCTTAAAATGAATGTTTACATATGTAGGCGATAGTATCAATTTTTTACACTATATAGCATCCAATTCTGTAAAATATTTTTCTTAAAAAATGATATCCTCAAATATATATATATATATATATTTTAAATAAAAAATTTAAAAATTTAGAAAACTATTAAAATGACTATCACAGCTGCACAAAAAAAAGAGTGATACATAAAAATATAACTATAATAATTATAATCATTAAATGAATGAGTGATGTATATCTTAAAGTATATATTTTTATTTAATAATTATAAATAGTATAATTGCATGACCTATATAACTCGCAAAAACATTTCAAGGATTATCTAAAATACAATAGATATCAACTTTAAAATATAAAATATTATAAAAATAAGTATTATAATTGTATTTTTTTACACAATTACAATGCTCAAAGTCCTTGAACAAAGGAGTGATATGAATCTTTAAGGTATGTATATGTTTTTATTTAATGACAATAAATGTTACAGCTATATTAAAAAAACAACTATCACAATAAATGCACCCTCCCTGATTTCAAAAAATAAAAAACTCCCAACGAAACTCGGAAATTGACGCTCGCGGAGTGAATTTTAAGGAGTAGTAAACACTTTCTGTTTGTGTTACTGCCAAAACCAAACAAAAGTAACAAAATGTCTACAGCCTTAACGCAATATCTGCTGGAGCAACTTTCTCCAGAAGGGTCCCACCTAATGCTATTCAGAAGCTCAATGCCTCAATGGTAATGGCGCAGTCGTTCGACGTACCACGCTTCTGGAAAGACCGTCCTGGATCGACGCGTCATAGAAGAAGTTAATTAGTCGGAGCTCTATCTCCACACGGAAGAGAAGAAAAGGAAAGCGAAAGCAGATTCAATCGTGCGACTTTCGTGCTCTGATGAAAGTTATTATAAATTGATCTCCATATGATCATTCACAATAAAAAAATTAAAAATGAATAGCTCAATAGTACATATTGATTTGTGATAATTGATGTGTTTCGTTTCAATCCGTTTAGCGTTGTCGTAGATTCCGCAGATGAAAATAAGAAATTAAATAAAAAACTAATTAATCGAACAAATTAACACAAACAAGAAAATAGTAATGAATCTAATTAAACCTTTTAAGGAAAAAAAAAGCAGAAGAAATTACGAATACTGATCTGACTTCTGAACGCTACAAAAACTGGCAAAAGATCAGAGGATCGAACCTGCAATGATATTCACCTGGAGATCGAAAATTGCTAGACGATCGAAAGCACTCTCTTCTGAAGAAGAAGAAGAAGAAGAAGAAGAAGCTGGGATTAGCGTGTGTCTGGGAAGAGGTATTTATAGTGAGCAATATGGCTGCTGAGACAATATGGCGCCTGCGTCGCTACGTAAGGCTAATGAAAGATCCGATGAGGAGGCTCCAGGAAAAAGCCTACATGTACGCAATAATAATGTTACAGTGAGCGGGAATACTACTGTACGCCCGTGTCGCATGATAGGCAACTTGCGTAAGGCTTACCGGATCGTATATGCTGATATCCCCCCAAAACTACTACGTGGATGAGAGTGACACGTGGAGCACGTTGGGTCAAAGCTGCCACGTACTTCCGTCTTTAGGTACTTCTGGGGAAGGGAGGGTCGCAGCAACTATCACAGGCAATTCTGTTTTTATGCCAACTCCTTTGTCGCTAGCATTTTCAGGGATTTGAGTTTCTCACAATCATAGCACAATAATATAAAAATAAAACAATATAATTATGATATTAAAACATAACAGTGACTCAATTAATATTATTAATTATCTTATTAATATAATATACTTTATGGTTAAATTACTAGTTAATGAAGATTACAATAAAATTTTTATTTTACAAATTGCTAGTCTTAAATGTAATAATAATAATCTACCTTTATGCAATTAAAATACTTATAACTGTTAAATAAACTCATGGTACATATCATAAAATAATTGTGACTATTATAGCATTGTATAACAATTGTATGTAATCAGTGTTAGCATTCTCCTATTTTAGAAAATATTTTTCTTTTTTTTTTAAGAAAATTACAATTTTTATAATTGTTAAATGAATAAATATTTTACCAGATAGACATAGTTGCAGACGGTATTGTTATAGAAAAAAAAAAAATTAAAGCAGTTACATTAACAATTCTGTTGTTTATTTTAAAAAATGTTGAATTACACTTTGGTTTCTCCTTGATTAAAAAAAAAAAGAAATTTGCAAATGTGATGTCTATTAATACATACATAAATTAGTAATGAGAGAAGAAAGCTAATTACTATTTGAGTCTCTCTATAAAAAACAGTGGTTCTTGTTCAGATATTTTTTTAGTCACCATACATATATATACATGGCCATGCAAAATAAAAATTAAATTAGGTACATTTCACTTTTCCCTCTTTTTCAGAGCAAGAAAGACAATGATTTATAAGAAAAAGTTTCTTTATAAAAATAGAAAAAGCTATATAAATAAAATTTAAACACTAAATGCTACAATATATAATATAATATTTGAAAAATGTGATATGCACATCAAAATACATATTTATTCATCTTATAATATCTCACATCGTCTGTGTACTGAATAAATTTTGAGCTAAAAGTGCAGAGATCTGTGTTACAAGTGCCGATCAATTTTGAAAAGCTCGATATAACAGTGAGAATGACTCATATGTGGCTAAAGTAGGGATAATATCGGTAGCTTAGGCACCGCTACTGCCTTGTTGGCTAAAATGAGAGCTAATTAACAATAGGCATTCATGGAGAAAGGGCCATAGAACAATAGATATGGAAAGGGCCAAAGGAGCGAGGGAGCAAGAAATTAATACATACTTCATAGATGGCTTAAGTAGTTATATTGGCGTTATAGGCATTCATGGAGAAACTCTGTTGGATTATAAGTTTATAAATCAACTCCGACCAAATTTAACTTTTGAGCACTTATTTCTGTTAGTTTTTATGATCATCATGCATTACCAAGTCTTTCAATCACTGCATTTTGTTTCAAAATTATATATTTGAAGCAATATAATTCAAAACATAGAATTTAATAATCAACTGAATTAATGCCATTCAAGAAATCCAGCCACACCCTGAAAAAAAAAAAAAAAAAACAGTATTATAATATTTTGCAAATTGTGGAATAAAAGAAATAAGAGCAAGGTAGCTTGTCGTACGTAATATTCAGATTGGGAGGCGAGGCCGGTTGTCTGCTCGAATCAATCAGACGTCAAGGCTGTCAATCTGTCCTTCTCTCAAAGCCGGAATTGAATGAATATTAACAAAATGCCACCACTAGTGTAGAAAACAAAGTTATATATATATATATATTTCTATTACGTTTTAGATCTAATCTATAGATAGATCTAATTTAATTGAAGAATATTTAAGGAATTCAAAATCAATAGCAATTGATTTAGATTAATCTTGGGATTTTTTTTACAAGATAAATTAAATAATCTTAGGAACATAGAATAAGTTATATATATATATATATATAGAATTTAATGAGGATTGTGTTTAATGTAAAATTTAAATTTAATGTTCATCAAAGAGTTGAAAACATGTTTAGTTTGAAAGAATTTAAATATAGTTTTAGGGACAAAATCTAAAAAAAAATGACGTATTTTTACAAAACATGTAAATGTCATTTTTCAAGTTTTCTCAACTCTTTTTTATTAAAAAAAAATTTGCTTTTTTTCTTTTAAAAGAATATTTTAATCCATCATTCAAGCTAATTTCTTTGTGTACAAATTAATGATTAAGGTAAAAAGATCCCTCAACTTCTTACACTTTCCAAACTTTATATAAAATAAAAGTTTCAAGAAAACAATGCCAGAAATTCTAAAGTAAAAAAGCAAATTTGTATTTTAATTTCTCAGCAGCTGCTTTTAGTCCTTATAACAAACAACACCCAATGCATAAAGGATTTGATTTCCTTTTTTTTTTGAGGTACTTGCTAGAACAATACAAAGAACAAAAAAAAAAACATATTAAAAAAAAAAATACTATGCTCCGTGATGCATAATTTTTTTTTCTTTAGATGGTATGAGAACTTTTATTTGCAAAATCTTGGGCTCCAGTTTTGATATTGATTTTTGCATAATTTTTATTTGTGTAAATATTCTGACACTCTACATATAAGATGGTAGCGTTATGTGAAATATATATATATGATGACGGTTTGATAAATTAATGTTCAATATAATTAAATTGTTATCTGACATCTATTAATTTTTAGAATAAATAGTTTAATTTTGATACTTAGAAATAAAGTTATCAAACATAAATACTCAAATGCCATCCTTATCTACTTGCTTATTAATTAAGGCATAATCATCTATACAGGATGAGATCGTAGCAAGTCCCCCAAATTGATGAACTTAGCAGTTGACATTTCATGTTGAGTAATTCAGCCATTTCTCATTGAATTACCATTAAAATGACTATATATATATGTTTCTATTATAATTTTCAAATGGGCTGCTCCAGCCAATGTATTGGAAGCAAGCCGCCGTTCTAGACTAGTTAATGCATGCATGGGTCTTTTTCAGGAAATTAAAAGGGGCTGGTTTGGATTCAATTTATTTTTAATTGGCCCACCAGTTTTGAACCATTTTATAGTATTTTGAACCTATAAATGTCTCTCTTATTTGAAACAATTCAAGTTGCACAAAAATGTTATTTTTTTTTTGTTTATAGTTGCCATTTTGTAATAAATTGTATTATGTACAATTATTAAAAATGATGAATAAGTAATAAATATATTATTACTTATTCCACAATAGTTATGAAACTGTAGTTACATAAACTTATAATTATAAATTATAAGATATGCTACCTATATTTTGGCTACCAATTTTAAAAATATTTTTAATCAAAAATACTCCCTCAAATCGTTATCATTTTCTTATTATTATTCTTAATTTTCTTCTTTTTCTTCTTCTTCTTCTTTTTTTTTTTTTTTGGAAAAAGGCGAAAGTCAGCAAATGGGCGCTAAAGATTGGGACACGGGTATTTTTGAATATTAAAAAAATATACTAACAAATCAAATATAAATAGCAATAGATGAGTGAAATGGATGCACTCTTATTGTAATAGTCAATTCAACATAAAAAATAGTAACACCCAATTTTTATAATCTTTATGTAAAAAAATATTTTTTTTAAATATATATGTACACACGTCATTGGCGAGCTAGATAAGTATAAATATTGCTAGTGTAATTTGTCAAAATGATCGATGGTTTTCTGAGAAATAAAAAATGATTATCTTAGTTGTAAATAAGTTGGAAAACTCAAATCCTACTACAATAATAAAAAGATGGTCAAGAAGTGCGAGCATGGCAGTATTAGACGGAACCGAAATTGAATTTGAATTGGCTGCATAGTCACACTGGCATTATTGAGCTGAAAATTATTTCAACATGAAATACAACAAAGAAAAACATTAGAAAAAAATTAAAGCTCTTTTCATTATTTCTCTTATTACATTTTAATCTAAAAAAGAAGAAAAAAAAAAAAACGTAGAAAGCAGAGGTTGGAAGGAAGCTGCATATCAAGTGACGTGGAAGGGACAAAATCAAACACACTATCCTTCCCAGAACATATATTAAAACGTGAAAGTTTAAAGCATTTTTTTTTTTTATCATTTCTTGTATTACAAGAAATTAGATTCATTTCTTTTGTTTTTTTTTTACTTCAATTCAATGTTAATAAAAAGGGAGTAGTATTTAAATTAGTTCAAATTTCAAAACTAAACCAAACTAGGGCGCTTTTAATTAAATTATTTTTTTAATTTTAATTTAAAAGTTATACAAACTGATTAATTTCATTCAATTTAGGAATTGAAATTAACATAAAAGTGATTCAACATAGTATATATTAAACATATTTTAATTATATATGCTACATAAACCTTGTTTTAAATATTGAATATTATAATATATGTATAATTATTAAATAAATAGACCCATGACTTATATATTATGATATTTAATATTTGAAATAAAATTTCACTATATATATAGAGCAAGTAATTTGGAATGTGATGTGATGTATCAATTTGTTAAGAAGGCGGAGGTTGGAATATTATTATTACTCATGGCAATTTTCTTCAATCGCTTTTGACAAAGGAAAAAAAAATTGTTTCGCCAAGAAACCGGACGGCGCCTGCGCGCCGCTCTTCCTTGCTGAGGGGACTAGCTAAGGCACGACGCGCGCACGTGCATGGCGGTGTGTCACTCTATCCGGTCAAAGCTTTGGTCATCGACTTGTCTTCTGTTGGTCAAAGCTTTCATGTGACACGCATGTACAGATAGGGTTTGATCCATGTGTAACCGATGCTTGTCCGGAGAACGCAATCCACCACGTCACCGCTCACGTCATCTAGTGCCGTTGCATCAGCCCTTGCGCAATTCTTAACCCAAATAGACCATTAAGCTAAAATCGAACGGATCAGGGTTTTCAGAAGGGAAAAACATGTCACTGTACAAGAAAATAAAAATAATTATATAAATATTATTATTCTTATTATTTTTATACATATATATATAAAATTTAATATCTGAAACTATTGATTAATAAGTATTAGTATGACATATTAGTATAACATTAATATGCAACTAATATAACATTAATATAATATTTAGTTTATAAACAATAGTATAATATTGATATACTATTAGTATAACATTAGTATATAATATTTTAAAAATTATCAATTAATAATTATTAATATATTAAAAGTTAGTATATAGTCAGTATAACTTAATATACTGTCAATATACACTAATATAACAATTATCTTATAAATAATGGTATACAATTAGAATAACATTAGCATATTTTTAATATTTTAATATTTTAATATATTATCACATTACAATAACATTAGTATACCAACATTTGGTGTACAACTATATAACATTTGGTATACACATATCATCATCAAACTTTTTCCATTATAACATTTGGTATACAGTTGTATAACATTTGGCATACACATATCACTATCAAACTTTTTTCATTTTAACATTTGGTATACACATCAGCATCTCTAAAAATGATATAACAATGATATAACATTAATATACCCATTGATTTCTTCGTTTTGTTTCTATTCACCTAGAAAAACCATTATACATTCACATTTACTTTCTTTGTAAATGGTTAGCAACCATTATACATTCACTTTCTTTGTTTGCAGAAGCATAAACATGGCAAACAATTGTATTGCACAGAAGCATTCAATGGAGTTGAGTGATGTTGTCAAGATCTAGCCGACCTACTTTCCAAAAATTGATTTATCTATTGATAATCATTGCTTGAAGCTCATAAACTGCAACACATCGCTTTCTTTTCCAAATCGTAGGGGAAGAGAAGAAGAAACAACGAAGTTGTTGTAAAAAAGAGCAAGAACGACAACGATTGCAACAATGGTGAGCAACGAAGATGTTTATAGAACATGGGCGAAAAATGATGTTTCCAGAAGGCGAATAGCGATGCAGCAAGAACAGCAATGAATGACAATGCGGCAAGAACAACAATGAACGACAATGAACAGTGGCAGGGAAATAACAAGAACAAGGATGCAAGTTATTTTCACTAAAAATCTCTCCAATCTAAACCCACCATTGTAGTGACAAAGGCACAAATCAAGATCGAGCAGCATCAGGGGCAACAGATAGAGCAATGCCACAATCCACAAATTTCTGGCTATAGGAACGACTATTCAGGGCCCTGAGAGCGCCAAAATAAAAAAATCAAACAAAAAATGGGAAAACTTACCACAGATTTAGCATGTCTATCTAATAAAGAAGCAAACAATAAATGAACATTTTTCCACGGGTCATCTGAAATAAGACAATGAATGAATTAACAACTCACGATCCAGTCGTTTGCCCAAATTTGTCTGTGTTTCATTTCGAGCGACTTCGTTTGTACTATTTTGTTGTTTTTAGAATTTCGAAGGACATTGTCTTCTTTTACTCTAATTTCGTCTTTAACAATAAACGGTAGATATGCAATGAAGTCAAAAAGTTATATATTTTTATATTATTAAGTTAAAAAATCTGACATAATCTATAATTTCCTCTTTTTAAAAATACTTCAATATTTTATTATAATCAAACTACTTGAGATACTGTTACCAGCCCGCGTTTGGTATGCTTCATCACTAGTTAAGTTAATGTTGAAACTGCGCCATCAAACCCATCAAATCCCGGTAATGGACCTAGTTGGGTTAGGAGCGAACTATATTCCTCTGGTTCATGAGTTTACATTTCTATATGGAAAAAAATAATAAATATTATAAGAACTTCAAATATATATATATATATATATATATATATATATATACAACTAACAAAAATTTAATATAAAAATATCATATTTTTATAAAGAACAATCTATATATTATACAAACGTTTTTTATATACAATCTATATATATATTATGAGTACAAAGACATACAATTATTCTTACAAAATATTTTTTGTATCTATTTAATTTTTTTAAATTAAAATGAGTCGAGGGTGGTAAGACAATGGCGGCGACAACAGTTTCCTGTCATCTTCAGAGTAGCTTCCAGCATGAACAAAAAAGGTTCAGGAATGCCTAAACCGGTTTAAATTACCGATTAACAACCTCTTTTTTTTTCCTTCTTCAATTATTTCATCTTCTTCAACTATGTCTGAAAAATTGACATTCACATTTCTTTCCGGAACTTGCAAAGTTTTCCATCTCTCAATTAAGAAAGTAGTAACTATTTTTAAAAAAAAAATGATTCATCTAATCGACCATGGTGTAGAAGAACCAACAATCGACCATCATTAGTCGGTAGAAGGTGCAATTTTTTTATTTCTCTGGTTCGATCCACCGTTGCTAGTTGAATCCATGAAAAACTGGCATTTCCAATTCTAATGGCAAATTCTTGGCCTTCCGCCAGAAGATTGGATGATCATAGCGACGGGCTTCGCTTTTCTTTCTTTCTTTCAGTGTCATACATATAATTTGAAGAATCGAAGACATCAAAAACAAAAAAAACACAACAACACTCTACCCTAGAGTCGCGTACTTGATCACCATACTTTATTTTCTAAGAAAAGAAGAGAGATACTAGAGGAAACTATTGAGAGCTAACTGTTTCGTAAAAAGAAGATCCAATCAAACTTTCCACCTAAAAATTAAATACCGATAATTCTGTTAATATTTATTAAAACATGATAAATAAAAAATTTAAAATTTTGACAAATAATTATGAAAATATTTTTTAAAAATTAATACTTTTTGTAATTTCCTCTCGTAAATTGATTAGCACAACCATAGATACTCAGAGATGGTCGCTTCAAAAACTACAATCGAACATACCCATCCCAATTAACAAATCCATGTCCAAACAAAAGGAATCCCTAATCACCTTCATTTTTCAATACCTCAATTTACTTAAATCAGATATTAGCATGACACTTTAAGTTACATAATAAACTTAAGAACACAACTATTATGACTTCTGTCCACTATTGCTCCAGTTTAAACTTATTTTAGAAACTAGTGTAATCCAAACAAAACTTGTAAAGTCTTTAAAACCGAAGGGAAATGAATCAAATTATCTGTTTTCATTTTTGTAGTGTATTTTACCTCATCAAACCACGCACAAAAAACCTTTCACCGCTAGACATTCAAAATAGTTCACACAATTTTATGTCCACTTCAAGGAACGTATGAAGCAGTAGTTTCCAGTGATCCATTACAAGAAATTGCCGGCACACTTCCAGTGCAGGTGGAACCAAATGTGTAACCTCGTTTAAACTAGTCTGCTACTTGGGTGGATAATGACAGCGAAGTAACATGAAAAAAACAAAAAGATATTTTCATACCTGTGACTGCTCACGAGGATTGGACACAAGGGTTAAAGGCATCTACTTGGGAGAAAAATAACTCAAATATCTCGGCCATGTAGAATAAGATCTATGTTGTGTCCACCATATGTAGCCGCCACAACTGAAATTCCAGAAAAGATAAGCGAGTTCTAGCAGCCTCTTTCTTAACAAGTGAGTTTCAAATATAGTGAAATGAGACAAATATGATCACGAAAAAAGGCCTTTCTATATGGCAGTCTCAATCTCATCGGGTGCTGTGGCAACTCCATTTGGGCCATCGTCAGCCCTGAGCTGAGCAGAAACATCATCAATGGCTGCATTCAGCTGCTCAATCTTCTCTGCCAGTATCTTCCTTGTCTTCTATTGTCGTTAATCAAACCATCCATGCAACAAAAACAAAATGGGTATCCAAATGTAAGAGTTATGTCAACTACCCAAGGAGTAGCAAAACAATTTTAGTTAATTTCCATCTTCTCTAAAAGGAAGAAAAGAAAGCATCTTTGACCCAAATAAATAAATTTTAACATCTGACCTATATTTGCTCTCTAGCTTCTGCAAGGACACATACAATTCTTTGATCTTGGTCCGTCTTAGAAAAAATAAATAAATTACAGTACTAACAAACAAGTTGGATTTCTCCTACACAGCATTAGGAGATGCTTTTCATAAGAGCAGGAGGTATTTTGAGGAGTCCACAAGACCAATTCCTAATTTTCAGGCATCAAAACAAGTTTAAGCACTAAAACTTGCTTTTATGGTTCTGTCCTTTCATCTGAAAAGCAAATTTGACAGCAATATATACATGGCAACCATTAATGCCTTCAGAAACTAATCCTAGATCATGTACATCTCAAATCCTTCATTTTCCAGGCCAAACTTGGTGTAATTGTGTTTCAATTGGTTATATATCAGTTTTCTTATTATAATGGTGAATCTTAAGGTGAGCTGAGCATACTAAATATTTCTCAGCCACAGCTCCAACTTCTATATTTAACCACTAGGATTAAAGAAAGAGAATATTATAAAACACAAAAGTGCTGAATGACCTCCAAAGCTTTCTCTTCATCATAAATAAACTTCGGTAGTTTCCGCATCAAATCTTTTCTGTCTGTTCCTGCCAGTGCCTTGCTGATCTGCAAGATAAAAACTAGTCAGTCACAGAGAAAAGAAAATTCTTAATAGAAGAATTCATGTTTCATCTTTAAAAAATATATAGAAAATAGAAAAAAAATACGGAAAACAGTTTGGTGAAGCAACATAAATATATGAATTCGTGAATGTGTGCAGTAGACACAAGCAAGTAAAACCCGCCAAGCTACAAAACCCATTTAAAGGTCTTCGTTGTCTACCAATGCCATGACTAAAATGTAAATTCAGTCAGAGTACACCAAATTGCCAGCAATAATTTAAATGCAGCTATCTCAAAGCAATAAAAGTACCAGTAATAGATTTTCGCAAATTGTAACCCTATCAGTTCTCATGAGTCATGCGTTTCGCTGATGGAAAGGCTGTAACCATTGAAATAGTGGAGTTTGCTGTTATATGCCATTTATCATTTCCTAACATTCCAAAGAATCTTAATTGATAAAAGTTCACATAAACACTATTCAAGAAAGTTTCAGTTGAAATATTATAGTGAGGTCATGTTGGTTTCAGACAGACAAATGCTATAGACTCAAAAAATACATCAGTGATGATTGTAAAATTTAGCAGAATAACTACAGCATTTCAAGGTTATGTATTTATAGGCATGTCATGACTGGTCATGACACTCACTTACGCATCATTAAATCGCATCTTTTGGCCACTGGATCTAATCTAACAGGTTGATCATCACATCTCATAGTACACTGTCAAATCACGCCATTGAGATTTCTGTCAAGATCTAACAGTCTCAATCACAACACTTTGTTCACATGTCGTTAGCTTATATTTATCCAATCGAATGTCATCCAACAATCTTGATTAACACATTCATATCTCTATTGTTGGATCTAGATTTATTAAACCAAGATCTTGCACCTTGGCCCACGATTCATTGAATATGGATATCTTCGATCTTAACTCTATTACATGATCTCGAACACATGATCTGTCTCAATCACAAAAAATTCAGAGCTCCCCAGCTCCATGCAACAATGTGCACGTGCAAAGCGTAAAGTGTTGCACGCCAAATGCTCTCTAAGAAGCCCAAATGTCCTTTTACACTCGCACAAATGTGTGCGCATGGCATGATGCGCGTGCCACGTATCATGTGTGCATGTATGGGCTAGAAATTTAAAGCTCTAGCTCTTCCTTCACTTATAAACTACATTTGGAATTCCTTAATTTTCTCATATGGGACTAAAACAAATTTCCAAACAAAACAAACCTTTTTATATTACCAAGTAAGTATCTTCACATTTAATTTTTCATTCATCTACTCCTGATTTTAAGTAAATAATTTTACCATCTTAAACTCCACACATAATAGATCAATAATCATATTGGTCATATTAAAAATGCTTGTGGGACCCACTTAAATGTTTAGTTAAATATGACCAAAATTCATCTTTAAATTGATTGTTTTCAACAATTCCCTACGTAACAGATTAAACATTACATTGGTCACATTAAAAAAGTGTGTGGGACACACTTAAGTTTTTAGTTAAATATGACCAAAAAACCATCTTTAAAATGATTGTTTTCAAAGTAGTTTTTGGTTTTGAACCCAGTGTAGCAACATCAAATTTGTTGGCTAATCAATAAACACGATATCTTGAACTATTCAGTCATTTGTGCAAACCAAGACAATGATGCACACATAACTCAAATTTGATAATTTTGGTACACTTAATTATGTTCATTATGGCCCCGAACAACTGCCAGATTCATGAGTGTTTTAAAGAATGAAAGGCTTAACATTCTCATAAAATTGACTCAGTTTATACTCACAGAATGTACCAAAACTAAATAATGAACTCACTTGGGGTGCGTATACACAACCCAATGCTCCAACGACTAATCCACCCAAGATAAAGCCACTGACAAATATGCTTCCATTGCTCGGTTTTCCAGCATCTCCACTGTATTCAACATGAAAACAGGATTCAGATTTCAATTTCAAAGAACATTTCATGACATCCATGTGAGATTAGAAGGAGCTAACAAAGATGAAAGTATTATAAAAATGAATCATTCACTTCAACATAATTTCTAATGATACAACCAGCAAACGCAGTATGCCATATATAAGCAGCAAACTCAGTTCAAAAGTGCTACATGCAAGTGAAACCTCACATACTGCAGAATTTAGTGAATTGTGGTTTAGAAGTAATTTTTTTTTTGGGTGCTTAAATGGTGGCACCTCTTGAAGAGGCTTCATACTTAGTGTTTTTTTTTTTTCCTTTAATATTTTTGTATATAATTTTTTGACAAGTGAGCTAACAAGTGCTGCCAACATGTTCAACATTTGCTTAAATTTCTTTTTAAGCCTATTTTAAGATTTTAAAAGATTATTATGCTATTTTATTCCTTTTTCCCGAGTTATTTCTAACTTTCTAACAATTCAATTTTTCATGAGAACTAATCATGAATAATTAAAAAGACGAACTAAAATTTATCTTTGGAGCCAGATGATTTTGGACAAGAAAAAAAGCAAAAACGATACCTCATTGGAGATTTTCTTTTGAAGGTTATTGACCACAATAAGCATAGTAAACCATACTATGTATAGAAATTTTAAATCTTGTTTTTCAACTTTGCAACATGTATGCACTTCCGATTCATGTAGGTAAAGAAAAATTTATATTATCATTATATTAATAAAACAATTATTGTTTATTCTCAAAGAAAACTTTGCTTCTGTTAAATACATTATTTTAATACTCTTGGTCAATATATCAAACCAATACCAGAAAGGAAGAAAACCTGATGTTGAAAATAGCACAAATGCTCAAGGGGGTCTAACTTAGAGAGGGGGCTTCACCAAAAAGAATCAACTCATGATTAAAGTTTGACATAGGTGACGAGACCTTTAAATGATGTGCATGTGCATTCATACACATGGTATTCTCCCAGAAACTGAGGCAGAAAGGCTATCATGCACAAGGCACTTCAAATAGATGTTTTCAACTACTTGACACGTGTGTTATATTTAGAGTGAAAAATGAAGCACAGGCAACCCGGATACAAATTTAGCTATTATGATCGATTATCAGAGTCCCATTGTATACATTCAGCCACAAAGATCACACAAAGATCCAAAAGAACTTACCTAGCATTAGCAGTTAGATAGCACGAACATATATTTAACTAGAAAACCTAGATGGAGGAGCAAGTAGCCTTAGATAAGTGGAAGAAAGGAAACCTCAGGAACTATACAATAAAAACACCATAGCATTTCTGTCAGGTGTACTTGAATAGGTGTCAGTAAAGCAATCATAAGCATAGCTGCAGTAACTAGTATCCCAGTTACTGAGAAGCAAAGCATATTCATATATCAACGCAGTTTAGTACATACAAAATCTAGCAAAACTAGACTTAAAAACCAGGAGAACCACAGAAAAAATAATAAAATGATACCCGTACGCTGCTTTGATTGTAAGAGTCCTACTAAGTGAATATTTCAATTTCCTTAGGCGAATGGGACTTGAGACCAATTTTCCTTGATCTGCTGTGTTCAAAGGATGACCTACAAGAGAAAATAAAAAATAATAAAAAAATTGTGAAATAAAACTATCGTACCAAGACAGACATCATCAATTGAAAGCCAAATTTATCAACTGGCAGAGAGTCCATCAATGAAATTCCGTCCACATTTCTTAACCATTTCCATTAAAGAAATTATGGATTCAAATGAACAAAAAACGTTGTCATATATCAAAACATTTAGAACAAAATAACGAACTCCATAATGGAAGTTCCGTTCAAGTACTAAAACGAGGTAACGACAAGCATTTTATGTTCTGTCATATTCAAATCTAATGCTCAATAATTCTGAGCTCATCTTTGAGACATAGACGTATTCCACAAGTAGATGATCAAAAGCACGAGCCGAGGTCACAGATTTGCAACCTCGATGAATTCGAGAACATACCGCCACAGCAGCAACATTAGATCGATTTAGACACTAGGTCACTCAAATTAGAATTAAAATAGGTGAAATCAAACCACAAATTACAATACAACAAAACGAAAACCACAGATTTCGAAGCAGGTTTACCAAACTACATTCAACAACAACTAAATCGAGTCAGGAAAATAACCGCTTGATAACTGAAACTGAGGATTTCTTGCGGAAACGAAGGTACTTGCGAGAGCAGTCATCTTTTAAAGATCTCGGAGGGCTCAGAAGGGCGCAACGAGAGATAAGCGAAGGCTTCGTCTCCTGAGATTTTACGAAACGAAGTGGTGAATAATTAAGCTCGGTGCTCTGTTAACTAGCATCTGCGTCGATTTCTCCGACTTAATACGGTCGATGTGATCGATGCTTGAATAGAGGGCGTGCGATGCACGTGACTACACTTTTTGCTTTCCGGTTGCACGGCTAGCTGTTGCCACAATTTTATTTTTTTTTTGAAACAACGTTACGTTTTTATTTTTTGTCTTATTGGAATAGCACTGCGTTTATCATTTATTTTTTTCTTGAGACATCCGATAAAATTTGAATGATACAAATAGTATTTGCTGCAAAATATTTCCTTTAAAAAGAAGTAATGCAAGTGTTCCTCAAGAAAATCAAATAAAAATATTTTTAAAAAATTATAAATTATTTGTAATTTTTAATACATATTTTAAGGGACGCACTTTTAATAATTATACATGTTACAATTACGCTCAAAATTTAAGTGCAACAATTATTTTAACAATTTTTTTTTGTAATAATGGATACATGTGTTGTGCAATGTACAAATGTTATTTGTTGCCCATTCTCATATCAGTTGGTTGGTGTAGAAGATCGAGGCAGGAGGGTTGTGCTGTTTAAGTGGCTTGTAACAAAGAATATTGTTGTCCTAGTCGTAAAGTTTCTTTTTATTCAGTACGTGGGGTTGTTGCTACATGTGTTGAATTAGTGAGGTTGTGATAGCTACTTTTGTAGGCTTTTCATAGTCTATAAAGGCTTTTGTCCTGTTTTGTTTTAATATAGAAAGAAATTTATGCAATATAAAACATTTTCTTTTCTTTGTCAGGTGTTTCTTCTTTCTTTGTGTCTGTCTTTTAACAGTAGTATCAGAGCCTATACAAGGAAAAAAGTGTGTACTTGCGTGTTCAAAGAGGGAAAGTGAGAGTGACAGGCAACAGTCCAATCCTACAACACGTTTTTCTTTATTTATAGCAACAGTTCTTTATTTGCAACAACAGTCATGACCACATATTCCAATTTTGTGCAAGTAGCCATCCCACGCTTTGATGGTCACTATGACCATTGGAGCATGCTAATGGAAAATTTTTTGCAATCAAAGGAATATTGGACAATCATTGAATTTGGAATACAAGAGCCACCAACAGTTGCGATCTTGACAGAAACCCAAACTACAGAACTAGAAGCAAGAAAGCTGAAGGACTGGAAGGCAAAAAATTATCTATTTCAAGCCATTGATCATTCCATCTTGGAAACTATTCTTTGCAAAGAAACTTTCAAGGCTATTTGGGACTCGTTGAAGAAGAAGTATCAAGGCTCTATGAGAGTAAAGTATGCACAACTTCAAGTATTGAGAAGGGACTTTGAGATGCTAGAAATGAAGGAAGGAGAATCTGTCACCAACTATTGTTCTAGAACCATGGAGATTAGCAACAAGATGCGAATCCATGGTGAGAAGATGAATGACATCACCATTGTGGAAAAGATTTTGCGTTCTCTGACTCCAAAATTTAGTTATGTTGTCTGCTCAATTGAAGAGTCAAAAGACATTGATGCACTCTCTTGATGAGTTGCAAAGCTCCTTACTAGTCCATGAACAAGAGATGAAGAAAAGTTCAACAATAGAAGAGCAAGCATTGAAGGCTTCTACCGATGCCCATTCCAACAATTTCAAGGGAAGGGGTAGAGGTAGAGTAGAGGAAGATGAAGAGGAGACCCTAGAAAAAGGGATGACAACAAGAAGTTCAAGACCAATAATGACCAATCTCGCGGCAAAGGCAGAGGATGGGATTTTGACAAATCCAAGGTCGAGTGCTTTCGATGTCATAAATATGGTTATTATGCATCTGAATGTTATTCAAGGTTGCTTCATGGTAAAGAAAAGGAAGAAAGTTCAAATTTTGCCACAGATAAGGAAACAGAAACATTGTTGATGGCTATTCAAGATGAACAGAAATTTGAAGCAGATATTTGGTATATGGACACAGGTTGCAGTAACCATATGAGTGGAAGCAAGTATTCTTTTTCCCATCTAAATGAAGATTTCCATTCTACTGTGCGTTTTGGTGATTATTCTACTGTGAAAGTGATGGGAAAAGGTGATATTAAGATAAGAACCAAGAATGGTTTTGTGGAAACAATTTCTGATGTGCTGTATGTTCCTGACCTGAAAAGTAATTTAGTAAGTGCTGGTCAGTTACAAGAAAAAAGTTATATAATCACTAGATTAAAAGCATTTAATCTTGCTTGATGGTTGAAATGAAAGATCCTTCATGGCTATGACATTTTCGTTACGACCACTTGAATTTTGGTGGATTGAAGACCCTCTAACTAAAAAATATGGTGACGGGCCTTCCTCAAATCACCACTCCTTCTCAAATCTGTGAAAAATGTATGGTTAGCAAACAACATCGTTCTGAATTTCCAAAAGGGAAGTCATGAAGAACAAAAGAAGTTTTGCAACTGGTTCATTTAGGCATTTGTGGTCCGTTAAACCCAACTTTCAATGGAGGTAAATGATACTTCATTACTTTCATTGATGATCTTTCCAGAAAAACTTGGGTTTTTTTTTACAGGAAAAATCAGAAGCTTTCTCTACATTTCAAAACTTCAAAGCTCTTGTGGAGAATGAAACAAGAAAGAAAATTTAGACCCTACGAACAGATCGTGGTGGTGAATATTGCTCAATAGAATTTGAAGCTTTTTGTGAAGGGCATAGCATTCGAAGAGAACTTACAGCTGCATATACACCACAACAGAATGGTGTATCAGAAAAAAAAATAGAACCATTCTCAACATGGTGAGAGGCTTGCTGGGACCAGGAAGAATTTCAAAGTCTTTTTGGCCAAAAGCAGTAAACTGGAGTATTCATGTTTTGAACATAAGCCCAACCTTTGTTGTTCAAAACATGACACCGGAAGAGCCTTGGAATGGGAGAAGACCAAATGTGGATCACTTCAAAATCTTTGGATTCATTGCATATGCTCATGTCCCAGATCAGAAAAGGAAGAAACTTGATGACAAAGCTGAAAAATATGTCTTTCTTGGTGTAAGTGATACATCCAAAGCATATAAATTATTCAATCCACTAACAAAAAGGATTGTGATAAGCAGGAATATTGTTTTTGATGAAGAAAACACTTGGGGATTGGACTAGGAGCCTACTCAAGTCTTTTATGAAGACGATGCTAAACAAGATCAAATTTTAGAACCTTGCTTGGTTGAAAACTCATCAACTGCTACTCCTACAGCTGCTGAAACTACACCAGCAGCTGCTGGAATTAATGAAGAACAAGCTAATTCTCTTCGTCATGTTCGACGAAGGCCAACTTGGATGCAAGACTATGAGGTAACTGGAATTGACAATTCAGAAGATCCAGTTACACACTTTGCTCTATTTTCAGATTATGATCCTACCACGTTTGAAATTGCTGTCAAAGAAGAAAAATGGAGAAAAGCAATGGATGTTAAAATTGATGCTATTGAACGGAATGACACTTGGGAGCTCTCTAATCTTCCAAACGGGCAGCAAACCATTGGTGTAAAGTGGGTCTTCAAAACAAAGTTGAAAGAAAATAGTGAAATTAACAAGCACAAAGCACGCTTGGTTGCCAAAGGGTACAAGCAACAACATGGGGTTGATTGCACAGAAGTCTTTTCTCCAGTAGCAAGACATGACACAATCAGATTGGTGGTTGCATTGGCAGCACAAAATTCTTGGCCTATATTCCAGTTAGATGTCAAATCAGCATTCTTGCATCGGTACTTGGAAGAACATGTATTTATCGAACAACTCCTGGTTATGTGAAGATTGGAAATGATCATAAAGTTTATAAATTGAAAAAGGTTCTTTATGGACTAAAACAAGCTCCACGAGCTTGGTATAGTCGTATTGAGTCTTATTTTCTTAAAGTTGGTTTTTCTAAGTGTCCTTATGAGCAAACACTTTTTGTTAAGATTGGAGATAAAGGAAAAATGCTCATTGTCTGCTTGTATGTTGATGATCTTATATTTACTAGCAATTGTGATGTTATGTTTGAAGAATTTAAAAGGTGTATGATGAATGAATTTGAAATGTCTGATCTTGGTATGATGCACTACTATCTTGGCATAGAAGTAGATCAATTGGTTGATGGGATCTTTATTTCTCAAAAGAAGTATGTTGGAGAAATCTTGAATAGGTTTCAGATGAAGGATTGTAATCATGTGAATACTCTAGTTGAAGTTGGCTTGAAGTTACACAAAGATCATAATGGAAGAAAAGTTGACAGCATTGTCTACAAACAAATTGTGGGTAGTTTGATGTATTTAACTGCAACAAAGCCAGACATAATGTATTCTGTGAGTTTAATCAGTACGTATATGGAGAGTCCTGCAGAAATGCACTTGTTAGCTGCCAAAAGAATCCTTTATTACTTGCAAGGAACAAAAGACCTTGGGATATTTTATCGAAAGGGTGTAAAGTCTAATTTGTTAAGTTTTACTGGTAGTGATTATGCAGGGGATCAAAATGATAGAAGGAGCACTTCAGGCTATGCTTTGATGTTTGGGACAAGTGTTATTTCGTGGTCATCCGAGAAGCAACCCATTGTCACCTTGTCAAGCACAGAAGCTAAGTTTGTTGCTGCTACAACTTGTGCTTGCCAAGCTGTTTGGCTAAGGAGAGTTCTTGAAGAGCTGAAATTCAAGCAACCAGGAGCTATTGAAATTTTTTGTGACAACAATTCAACAATCAAACTCTCCAAGAATCCTGTGCTGCATGGAAGAAGCAAGCACATTGATGTGAAGTTTTATTTCTTGAGAAATCTTAGCAAAAATGAAACAATTGATCTAATGTAACACCCCAATTTTCGACAGGACCTCCGTTCACGTGTTGCCCCAGGTGTGGATCGTCGCCTGATGAAAATCAAGAAGCTACTTGAAAAATTTTGTTCTGTCAAATTTTTTTCTTCAAAATCAAGTTTATAACAGTTTGTGCTCAAGTCAACTTCTAGATAATTTCTCATACAAAACAAAAGAATTAAAATAATTTCTCAAAACATTCACTGGGTTCCTTATAAAAGTCACAAAAAATGCAGCGGAAAATACTTTAAAACTATTTATTTAATCCAAAATCGTTAAAAAACGAAAGCCATTGAAAAATAAAATAACCAAAGTTGAACCCAGCATAATTACATAAAAAAATTCTATAATATATATATGTATAAAACTTGACCTTCAGTCACCTATCCCGGATGACCTCCCCATGAGGTGTCCAATTTGAGTGCGAGTCTTCTGACGTAAGTCAACATATTCTACATGCAGGTGTACCTGAAAAATAAAGTGGGAGTGAGCTCGAAAGTTTAGTGGATCGATTCTACACATCACATGCATTATACAGACCCAATCCGAAACATTTCAAACACTTTCAAAACATTAGACGTTCAAACATTCATTTATTTTAGTTATAGTCTTAGACCGGAAGAGGGTTGAGATACCTCTCGGTAATTCCCTGTGATCCAATCAAATCTCAGAGATAACTGTCTAAAATCAGTCATGTCATCACTATCACAGCCTAAGAGAGAGTACTTATCGCGACGTTGTACCGTCTCCCGAAGACTTCGAGCTATCACAGTCAACTCTAGGTGGGAATACCTACCATCCGCCTTGTGGCTCGACAATCTCAAGCGGTGACATGTAGGAGATGTTGCCTCGATCCGCCTCGGACTCATCAATCGCACCAGTACGTGGATTTCTTAATAGACCATCGTCTTATTTTAGTTTTACAAACAATTTCGTTCATGCCAACCATCACGCATATCATGGAAAATAAATCAAATAAGGCAGTCTATGCACATAAGTAAATAATGAAATCTAAATGCATGATTCCCTATTAACGCATGCTAGAGATGAATGAAGCACAATTTAAATAATTTATCTCACCATCAGCCAAACAAGTTCGATAAATTTTATAACAAAATTCTAATAATCCTAGAATTATTCAACCAAATGCTTTGAATCTTAAATCCGTATAATACAAATGAGCAAGGAAGTCACGGCCACCTGATTTCGCTGATCTTCGTGGTTCCTTGCTTTTCTTCGAGATCCTCGATACGCTAATATACATATAAATATGAAATTTAACACTTAATAAAATTACTCTTAGGCTTAAATAATTTCTAAGATGATTATGGAGTGCAAACATTTCTTCAAACTAATTTAGTATTATTCTAAAATTTTATATATTCTAATTAAAATCATTTCCGAGTCTTCTTAAATTTCTTAATTTGAAATTACAATTTTTTTAAAAAAAAATTTACTTACAAGCCTTTTCGTAGCTTTTAACTTCTAATAACTTCATCTCCGAAATTTAAATAATTTATTAATATCATAATTAATTTAATTACGAACAAAATAAGACTTCTAAATGTTCTAGGTTTAGTTTCAACTAATATAAATTATTGAATCTTGAACTTCTAATACTAAATAAAACTATTACTATGTTGGAAAACTATTTTTCCAATCCTAATTTAAAAGATTAAGTGATTTAATTTTATTAAATCAATTTATCCTCCTGTTCAATAATTAATAAGAATTCTAATATTAAATTTATTTAATTTAAATTATCAAACCAATATTCTAAACAATTTTTTTCGAAATTGAATTAGTTAATTTCTATTTGAATAAGAATTTTTTTCCCTTTTTGCATTTATAACCAACTAAAATAAATTTCATACTATCTAGAATTAAAATCAAATTTTTACCTCACGTCCTCTTTGTCACACTAGTTCACGTCGGTTGTCGCGCGCACACACGAATCACATCTTCTGTTCCTCTATGCTCCATTTAAGCTCAAACTGTAAAACAGAAATTTTGATTCACATCCAACTACCCAATCCACGTTCCACTGCTCAAATACATTCAATTCACAACTACAACATCATTAGACTTTTTATTTTTTTTTGTCACAAACAGAGCATTAGTTTAGTTTAGTTTTTTTTTCTAATTACTTGAGTTATTTAAACTTTATATTATAAAATTATATATACATGTTAATAATATAATTCTCTCCTTCATTTTAATACTTCTATGATATGCATAATTATTTTTATTTTTATTTTTTTAACCATCCATTTATTCCAAATTTCCAATTACACCTTCATCAACCCATAAAATTTCCTAATATTACATTTCATCACATCTATTTTTCCTAGCTAATTCAAGTTAATATCTAATATCGATTTATCATTCTATTTATTTCATTTTACTTTATGCCTATTCACGATATGGCATGATCACAAAGTTCTGGGGTATTACATCTAATTTACTGCGGGAGTGAAGATGAGTTTGCTGATATATTCACCAAGGCCCTCAAGATGGAGTTATTCATGAAGCTTAGAAGATCACTTGGAGTCTGCTCGCTGGAAACAATCAAGACTTTAAACTAAATGTTAGCAAAAATCAATTTAAGGGAGGGATTGTTGGTTGAATTAGTCAAAAAGTAGTTTTCGCATGTTTTTGGTAAATCAGTTGTTGTCCTAGTCGTAAAGTTTCTTTTCATTCAGTACGTAGGGTTGTTGCTACATGTTTAAATTAGTGGGGTTGTAATAGCTACTTTTGTGGACTTTTCGTTGGCGTAAAGCCTATAAAGGCTTTTGTCCTGTTTTTGTTTCAATATAGAAATAAATTTATGCAATATAGAGCATTTTCTTTTCTTTGTCAGGTGTTCTTCTTTCTTTGTGCCTGTTTTTTAACAGAATGGACTTTTATTTGTAAATGTTGTTGAGGTAATTTCTTAAACTTAATCTACCTTTAATCAAAAGGTGCAAACTTGATTGCATATGAGACGTTTGATTGAGAAATAACATTGCTTGTATTAATTAAATTGATTTGAAACAAGGGTTATACATACAAGACATAGTTTAAACTAGGAATTTTTTGTCAAATTACTTACGAGTCCATCAAAAGCAAGTCATACTGTAACAACCCATAGTGTTTATAATACGTTGACATGACAATATATAAATATGTATTATACACGTATATATAAATATGTTTAATGTCACATAAAAAATATGATATTATTTATAATGAGAAAAAAAAATTAAAAAAGTAAATAAATTTAGATAATTTTAAACTAACAATGATAGTAGTAATATTATGATGATGATGATTATTATTAATATAAAATGATAAATCATGGGTATGGATAAGTGTAAAACAAATATATATATATATGCATTTATATAAAAGTTGGGTATGTTGGTTTGAGGAGGGAAAAAAACAAAACAAGGAAAAGAAAAAAAAAAACAAGAGGAATGATGGTGGTTATTAAGATAAAAAAAATTATACATACACACATGCACACACACACACACATACACAGGCACACACACACACACACACACACATATATATATATATATATGTATGTATGTATATATATGCATGGGGTGGTGGATCTTTCATTTCCTTTCCTTCTTTAGAACACCCAACAAAGAGAACGCACATAGAGAGAATGCATAGATGGGAAATCCAAATTTTCGATAGATTCGACGCATGAGTAAGTTATTTCTCCTAAATCTTGTTATAAAAATGATAATTAAGCTACGTACTACGATCCTAAAAGTGTAATTTTTATTGTAAATGATGTTTTATAGTAGTACCCAAAAATTGCGTGTTACTCTATCATGAATAAAACTCAGTAAAAATTATATCAATACACTCATAGTGATACGTAGATTTAGATATGTGGTTAATTTTCATTCGTTTGTCTTGTAGACACAAAAATAAATATCCAAATTTGAATAACCTTTAGGAAAACTTTTAGGTATGTTAAACCCTAATAGAATTCTAATTGGATCTCATAAAAATGTAGAAAACAAAAATACGTACCTATCGACACCAAGTTTGTGAATTTTGGATATCAATTAGAATTTTGGTGAGCGATTGACCAAATGAGTTATTTATCAAAATTTAAAAAATTAATAAAAATATAATTGGGAAGCCAAATTTTAATATTTTCTGCTATAAAAAGATTGTATATGAGCAAAAAAATAATCTTAAAGATTATTGAACATATTCAGGTTAATATGCATCAATACGTGAGATCAAATGTATGTATTGGATTAAGTATGAGCTGTAGATGTGTCATAATGATTTATAAAATAGATTTAAATAAACTGAATTTGATTTGATGCATATAAAATGATTTGTGATGACAGAATTTTATTGGTGCTGTGAAGATAAATTATTATGGGATATTAGAAACTAGTTAGACAGTAGTTTTGGTGAGTAATCCTTACTTATGGTATTATGTATGAAATTGGTATTATATTAAAAATGTTGAATTTATTTAAATAGAATGATATATTGCATTTCATGCTTATTTGAATCTCATGAAATGATTTTGATATATTGTAGCATGTCAATTATATATCTAAGTAGGTGAATGACAC
Source organism: Tinospora cordifolia (assembly GCA_030144865.1). Taxonomy (NCBI): domain Eukaryota; kingdom Viridiplantae; phylum Streptophyta; class Magnoliopsida; order Ranunculales; family Menispermaceae; genus Tinospora; species Tinospora cordifolia. The sequence continues at coordinate 1,711 of JAJIYU010003289.1, read as the reverse complement.
GACATCATTTCTATTGGTTATAATCTCAAGCAACAAACTCACAAGATTAACTGCGGTAGTAATCTTCGTTGGTGTATTCCTAGCATGAGATAAATGAAATAAAAATGGATAGATAATTGGATAATGAGATGTTGGTGCACTCTTCATTTGCGCGGTGAAGAACATATTCGCTCTATTATCTAAAAAGAAGGAAATGGTTCATGTTTTAAAAAGATTGCATATTGTTAAAATTGAATACATGTTCACACGTTATATTATACATGTATGTTATTTTTATTTTATTTGCAACTGATTTAAAATTTGTGTTGCTTTGCATGTTTTATATATTTGATGGCTATATAATACCATAAGTCAGATTATTCACTGAGATTGTTGTTTGCTCATTCTATTTTTCATTATTTCTTCCAAGATTTGACAAGAAAGACAAAGGGAAGATGTTGTGATATTGTTATTAATTTTTTTTGGAGTTGATAGGGTGTTATAATTGTAATACATAATTGGATTAATGTATTTGGAGATGTATAGAGGCTTGTTATCATTTGTATGTAATGTTATAACAAATTATGAATTATGTGGATGCATGGTTAATTTTATAAAAAAAATATATGGTTTTTTATATTGATTATGATCTTTCGGGTAATTTGAATTTAGTGACATATTATATTTTTAGTAGAGACTTTGTCAAATTTTTTAGAAAATTGGCGATTTAGCTAGAAAGGCTTACAGAATTTCCTGACATGTCAGTACTTTGACGTATTTGAGAATTATGTGATGGTCATGACGTTATTTGAAAAGCGGTTGCGACACCTACAACCAACTTCTACCTTACAAACTACAGCCTTCAAGCAGCAAACTATCTTCTAGGGGGCTGAAGCACTTGATTTTAGTGTTAGATTAAATTGAATTGAGAACTTTCAACTTCAATTTGGGTGTAATTATGGGTTGATGTAATTGATATTAATCTCAACCTAAACCAAATTGAAATTAATATTATCTATTTAATTTACTAAATTGCAAAATAAACTACACTTTTTAAATTCTTAAGCCTAAGTCATATACCATGTCAGCCTTTGCGATGAAATATATTAGTAGCCCTTCTTTTTTTTTTTTTTTCTTTCTCTCTCTCTCTCTCTTTTTTTTTCCTTCTCTCTCTCTCTTTTTTTTTTTTTTTTTGTATTTATTCTTTTTTCTCAAGATGGGTTTTGCATAAAAGAAACACAAATCAAGTGATCTCAACTTCAATAAGCGTCACAGCCCAACGAAATAAAAAATAACTTCATGGATTAAGTTCTTTGAGTAACAATTTTAGAGTTATTTAAGTCTAAGAATTTTAAAATTTAATCCAACCCAATCTAATTTTAAATCCTCGCGATAATGTCCTTTTTTTTAATGAAATATAAACTTGATTTAATGAAAATTAAATCAAGAATTCAACCCAACCAAAACTTGATTTAATGAAAATTAAAAGCTAGTTTGGTTGGTTTAATTTTCGTGGTTTCCCACCTAAATTACCTGAATAGGGTTCTGTTTTAATTCAAAATTCTAAATCTAACTTGACTTGACCAAACCAATTACACCGTTACTGAGGAAATACAGTCATATTAAAAACAAACCATCTCTGAATTTCTCTCTTGACAAGTTCAATTTCCTAAATATTAAATACAACAAATTTGTTAGCTTTCTAGGAAGTGTTTTCAAATGCATTTTTTTT
>JAJIYU010003288.1:0-27247 GCA_030144865.1 Tinospora cordifolia | reverse complement strand
CACAAGAAAGTTTACTATCCTAGATAATTTAATCTAAAGAGTTTTCAATAATTTACTTTTCAGTTTTATATTTGACTGTTTTCAGGAGTTTAATTTTAATTCTTAATCAATTGAATTTGTTGCTTTAATAAAGTTTAAATTGATAGTAAATTGGGCTTTTAGATAGTTGATTTTTATACGTTCCCTGGGGACGATATCCGGTCTCACCGGTTACTACTATTGCGATCCCGTACACTTACGGGATCATCAACATTGCACACCCAAGATCTAAGTCACAAAAGCTTAGTAACCAACCTACATTGGACATGATTTTGAGAATGGTATTTGGTTTGCAATGTAATAGCTTGAAAAAAAATGTCCTTCCATTACTGCATTAGTGCGACATAGTTTGGGACATGCATTCTGGTTACTATGGTAGTAAAACTTTCCTGCATGTTGTACTTTCTGGTTATCGCAGTGACCCTATGGACTACTGCGGTAACGCGTAAAGAATTTCCCCTTGTGTTTTATGTAGCTACTGGTAATCGCAGTACTACTTTTCTTTACCGTGGTACACAGAGTAAAACCATCACTTGACCTTGTAAATAGACCCTCCTTGATACACTATAGAATATATTGGTTAAAGTGTTGTTAACTCATGTTTTAAAACGTTATAAAACACTTTGATCCTTGAGACTAAAAACTTAAATCTTTAAAGGTTGAGACTTGAGACAAATTGGAGCAACAAACACAAGGATTCACAGGGAATCAACTATTGAGATGGGGATGATTAGCTTGCTCTTAAGTATTATTTGAGGTTTAAATATAGAGCATGAATTCTCTTTTATTGGATGTTTTGTCTAGGGTGTTGTAACAATGATTGATTCATTCATGCATGATTGTGTGTTTATATTGATTGAATGCTAGAAGCATGCTAGTATGAGACTATGAAGTGTTGATTTTGATGTATGTATGCCATATGATTTTAACATGTTATGTGATTCAAAAGTATGAGAAACATCATTTTAAAATGAGATATTGTGCACGTTGATTTACATGTTCCATATGTATGGTTACTTGTTTTCAAAATCTTTCATATCTTATTGAGTTTTGATGTTGTTGAGCATAGTAGCTATGTTTAAACCTGTTGTCACACCCAACAAATATGATCAAGAATCCTAACCACATGCTAGGGCGGTGATATTACTGTCATGGTCGGTGATGTATTGTCATTGTGAGTTTTCCCAACGCAGATTGTTTATCAATGCTGCTATCCTGGTCACGAATAGTGGTAAGATTACTATCATGGTCGGTGATAGTAATGACATGAGTCTGAGAGTCGAGCGAGACCTCACTCCTAAGTTAGGATCCTAAAAAGGTGACCGACTTTTAGGAGTTACCTTTGGATGATATCCCAGACCAATAAGGGGATATTGAGGATATTCCTTTTGGTATTAATGTCAACCCAAAATAATTGAACTGTTTGAATCACCTAATGTTTGACAAATGTGTGCATGACCTATATTTTGACTTTTATAATGCTTGAGATGTACTGTGTATGATATACTGGACTTTTGAGCTCACCCCACTCATTCGTTTTTAGGTAACCATTCAAGACACTTGTGTTGACAAGAAGTGTGGAGACAATCTATTAGTAGTAGTATACCTCACCATTGAGGATGTGTAGGAATAGAAGTCTATTTTCTATTTTTCAATTTTGTAGGGCATGAGACCCTCCACATTTTGTTTATTTACCACTTGGAGTTAGGCCATTGTGCCAGATATTAATTATTTTATTTGAACCTTGGCCATGGGGCCATAGTCTTGTTATCATTTTGATATTAAATTAAAGTCTTTATGTATTTTTTGAATCAGCTTATCTATACACCACATTGTGTTATGAAAGGAAACCTAGTACAACCAGGAGATCAAATAACGTGTAAGCTAGTAATATCCTAGTTCTTGAATAGTGAAATGTGAGAAAAGCAGGTACAAAAACATTTTATGTCTCCAACTGTGAGACAAACGTGTCATTTGTGAATGGTTCAAAATTTGGGGTGTTGCAAAGGTGGTATCAAAGCTTAGTTAGTAGATATACTAGGCAAATATCAGAGCCTAGGCTGTAGAATACCAGGCTAGAGTCTAAGGTTTAGACTATGGGCTGCCATTCTGATGGAGGAACTATGCAACAATGATGTTGAACACTTAGGTCTAGGAAAAGACCTTAGGTATGGACTAAGGTGTTGCCAAGATGACACAGTGGATCAAATGAATTTAAAACCTTTTAGGACATAGGTTAGAGACTAAACATATGTCATAACAAAACACTTGATTAATTAGGGCACAAGATCAAGAAGATCATGTATTTTTGGTTTCTACGTGTATGGGACGCATAAGAATTATAAGTATGGAGGAATCCTTGACTTGGAGATTGATGGACCATGTTTGGTGGATTTTTGACGAATTTGGAAGAACTTATTTCCCTATGCTTAGCTGGTATGGTACAATTGAGTATAACAGGGCTTGGGAGGCCTTAGTCATTGTGATGTTTGAGAAATTTTATGGATGTAGTGAGATTTCTTGGTGAAAGTCTAAGTTGCCCGGCAAGGGTGGCATGGGACATTCGAAATCCGAAGCATGGATGGAAGCTTGGAAGTTTCTCTATGTTAGCGTGACATTTTATGATTATCTATGTGATTGTTTTACTTGCATGTTATGCTTATATAATTTTTTGAAATATGCATATTATGAAAATTCCAATTATTGAGCCCAAATCCTATATCCAGAAACATCAAAGGTTATAGAACGAATGAGAACATAGAAACATGAATCTAGACTCATGTTAGTACAACGAAAATAAAGACTTTTGTTGTATATATATGGATGTTTGCAATTAATTTTATGAAAATTGAATGGATATTTGGCTATAGATAATGGATAAGTCCAAGATATATGTCACAAGTACTGCTGCAGCTGACGAAACTAAATAGCAAGGGCAAGGGCCACAAGTTAACGTTGTTGAGGCTCAAATAGGGATTGCATTGACTCTTGAGTTGTTGACTGAGGTCACCAAGAGAGTTATTGAGCAGGTTTTGCAGGCACTATTCCAAATGTAGCCATAGACTGCGCTATAGCTATAGATAGACGTCTAGCATCAGGAGCCGATTCTAGTGTAGTAGCGAGCTCCCTTACTAGAGGCTCTAGTTCGTTCAAGGGCAATTGATGATATCGAGGACAAGGAACAAAGGGCCATGTTGATGGAGTTACAAAAACTTCATCCACCCACATTTGATGGGAAATTTGACCTTACGACATCTGATCAGTGGTACCAAGAGGTTGATGAACATCTAGATGTATTGGGGGCAACTGGACCTCGAAGAGTTGCACTTGCCTGCCATCAATTAAAGCGACTAGCTTGGAGTTGGTGGAGGATGTTGAAGGTAGATCCAAAAACCAATGTTTGACAGATGAGCTGGAAAAAGTTCAAGGAAGTATTTTATGAGAAGTTCTTTCTAAAGGCTACCCTGAGGTAGATGCAGTCAGAGTTTATTAGACTAATTCGGAGGGATATGACTGTAGCCGAGTATGAAACCAACTCTACTCAGTTGGCCAAGTTTACACCTGAGTTGATCAGGGAAGAACATATGAAGGCCAACTAGTTTGCTGAGGGTCTGAAGATCGAGATCCAAAAAGAAGTGGTGCCTATGAGTTTAAAGACATACAAAGATGTGGTTGAGAAGACACTCTTGGTGGAGAAAGAACTTACCTTCAAGGAGAAGTTAAAAAACAAAAATAAGAGGTTGGCTTATAATAGTGATTATCAAGGAAACTAGAGAAAGCAGAATGAGAATGAGTCCCAGAAGTAGTAGAATTAGACTAAAGTGAATTTGGCTCGAAAAAAGAGAGAGCATGTTTCAATTGTGGTCAGAAAGGACATCTTAACTAAGGATTTTCAGAACCAAGGACCATAGAGGCAAACTAAGGACAATACAATGGTCAGGGCAGAAATCAAGGTGGTCATGTTCAGCAACCACAACATCAACAATCCCAACCACAACAACAAAGAAGAGCAGACAAAGTCATGCCAGAGTGTATGCTATGGAGGATGAACTAGTGGACCCAGCACTAGTTGTTGGAGGTACATATTTACTATTTAATGTTGTTATGAAAATGTTGTTTGATTCGAGTACTACTAAGTCATTTGTTTCAAAAGACTTAGTTAAAAGATTATACTTGGTGACTTACACACTACCAGAACATTGTATGTAACAACACCCATATGAACTATAGTAATTGCCCAAAAAATTTGTATGTGTGAGTTAAGATTTGGGGGCAAATTAATAACTGCAAACTGTAGAATATTATCTTTTCGAGGATATGATGCAATATTGGGCATGGACTGGTTGACTAGTACCAGGCTCAAATCAACTACTCGAGACAGAAAGTCACATTAACTTTATCATCTAGTGAGTTGGTAAAGATCTATGGCGAAATCTAGAAACCCACTAGTAGCAATGTTACACAGCATGAGCCAAGGGGAAGATTTTTGAAAGCTGATAAATGAAGATGTGTCGGACACTCATTTAGGAATACAAGATATTATGGCAATGAGAGACTACATTGGCATATTTTCGAATGACCTTCCATGACTACCACCAACAAGACAAGTAAAGTAAAAAATGGAGGTTTATCCAGGAACTAATCCTATAGCTATTCCACCCCATAGGATGGCACTAGTGGAATTGAAGGAGTTCAAAAAACAATTAGATGAATTTCGGGAGAAAGGATTCATTTGCCCAAGTGAATCACTTTGGGGAGCTCCAGTAGTATTTGTGAAGAAGAAGTATCCATTACCTATAATTGAACAATGTTATTGTGAATAAGAAGTATTTGTGAAGAAGAAGAATCACCACAGGAAGTTGAACAATGTTATTGTGAATAATAAGTATCCACTACCTAGAATTGATGACCTGTTCGATCAATTACGATGAACCACTTATTTCTCTAAGATTGATCTAAAGTCAAGATATCACTAGCTGCGTATCCGAGAGTCAGACATTCCAAAAATGACATTTAGAACTAGATATGGTCATTTTGAGTTCACCATAATGCCTTTTGGTTTGACTAATGCTCATGCAACTATTATGGATTTGATGAACAAGGTTTTCAGAACTCACTTAGATCAATTCGCAGTGGTCTTTGTGGATGACATTTTGATCTACTCAAAATCAGAGGAGGAGCATGCGAGGACCTTAAAAATTGCTCTGGAGACTCTTAGAGACCATCAATCGTTTGCTAAATCTAGCAAATGTTGCTTTTGGATGAAGAAGGTAAAATTTGTTGGCCATGTACTATTTGCAGAAGGCATATCTGTTGATCTAGAGAAGGTAGAAGCGGTCATGAACTAGAAACAACCAAGAAATGTCATGGAGATTAGATGTTTTTTAGGGTTAGCAGGATACTAAAAACAATTTATTCAAAACTTCTCCAAGTTAACAGATCATATGACAAAGCTAACTCAGAAGATAGTTAAGTTCATTTGGGATGATAGATGTGAGTCCGCCTTCCAAGAGTTGAAAAACAGGTTGAATTCAGCCCCGATATTGATTACCCTAACACATGGAGTAGGTTATACACTCTATACTGATGTGTGTAGAAATAGGTTAGCAGTTGGACTGATGTAGGATGGAGAGGTCATCGCTTTTCCCTCACGACAATTAAAGGTACATGTAACGACTAGTATTTTTGGACATTGAGTCGATGAGTTTGACACATATTTTCATGTATCAATTAATAAATTATAAATAAAAATATATGATTTTACGACAATTCTAGTGATTTATGGGTGTTTTAAATGAAAAATAAAATAGATCAATGATGATAATAATTAGTTAATGGGAGCTTAATTATGAGAGTATTAAATAATATATATATATATATATATATGAAGATTTATAAAAAATAAAGGGGATAATGTCAAATAGGCAGGGGGGGGGAAGGATTAGGAGAAAGAAAAGTCAAAATTTTATCTTTTGTGGTGGGACCCTTATTGACAATCCCACAAGTGTACAAGATCGCAATAGTAATATCTGATAGAGACTAAGTATCATCGTCAGGGAATGAATACTAGTTTACTATCTTCCCAATCTAGTACTAGGATTTACTTTATTAAGGCTCTTAAGTGAGTTTGGCTTGTTAATATCTTAATTTGAATTGAAAACAATTGAAAGCAATGAAATTCTGTCCTAAAAACTATTTTGATTAATTATTTAGGATAGTAAATTCTTTTGTTCTCAGCCTTAATTTATATTCCAATTAATTAAACCCCTAGTAATGTAGGTTCTAGCACTTACCATCAAAGTCCTTTCCTGAGACACCTTAACACCTATTCGTCTCGTTCCCTAATATCCTCTCCTGAGGCACCTTAACACCCATTAGTCTCGTTCCCTAATACTCTCTCCCAAGGCCCACAGTTGACAATCTAATGCTTCGCAAACAATAATCAGGTGCAACCTCCTAAACAATCGACAACCTCCCGGTTAATCAATTGATCTGGGTTTATATTATGATAGTCCAACTATTAAACCTCTCTTCCGAGTTAGTTTGATAGTTTGTGATCATATCGTTCATGGCGAGTAAACAATAAGCATTAAACACCCAAAATATCAAACAAAATATCAAAATCAATTAATTGGAACACTAAATCTTAGGATCCTACAATAAAAATTTACACCCTAGACTTTAAATTGACTAGCCAGACATATTATTTATTTCAAACATCAAAGAATAAAGAATACAAAGAATCATACTCAAGTTTTGATCTTCAATCTTCAATTCTTCATTGTTCTTACTCTTCGTCTACTCTTGGCCATCAAAGTCAACTATTCTTCAAAGTTTAGAACCCCTAAATCCTAATACCTTATCCTATATATATTAGACAACTGAAAAAAACAAAACAAAATCAGAAAATTACAATTTAATCACATTACCATGGTAACCTTTGCACACATCAAAACACGAATTCTCAAATTCTAGTGACCACAGTCAGTGACCTCGGTTACTCATCCGTTCCAAAATTTCCTTTCTAGTTACCATGGTCATTGTGATGATTACCACAGTAACCAGTGTGACAATGTTTTTATTCACTTTTCCTTGGCTTTTCTCCCAATTACCTCGATCATCCATTCACCTACCGCGGTAATTGGTTGCTTCTTCATGTTTTCAACCTTTCTTCGCTTCTTTGTGTTGTAATCATCTCTCTGCTTTATTCCTCTCCCGCACAAACACTAAAAGCCTTCCTCAGACATCATGTTCTCATAAAAATGCCATAAACAACACTTAATAGTTCTCAAATGCAATGAAACATGTAATTCATATCATAAATGCTCACGCAACTAAATATGCACAAATATACTTGATTTCCTACTAAACTTCTATAAAATACATATAAACTACCCATAATAATGTTAATCTACTATACAACTAACAAATACCCCCAAACTTAGACTATTGTTCATCCCTAAACAATGACTCAAAATCTATATCTACATGCCATACCATATACAGTTGAATTCATTTTCACTCACCATTGTAACCTCAATCATTCATCCCTATAGTTTACAACTCATTAACACGTCCCTAAGGTTGCTCAGGTTGTCTAGTTTTTTAACGCATCATCTATTTTTCTTCAACTTTAGCCTCTCATATGTCAGTATCTCAATCATTCTAGACTTTGTAGGTGATTTGCAGTTGTCATCCTATTCATAGAGATCTTCTCCTAATACCTAAGTACACAAACCCTCTCAATGCTCTCCTCTGTCAATCCTTTACTCAAGTCAAGCTATAGTCAGGATTAATGGTCTTTTTCTCTAGGTTGTAATGTGGCCTCGCTTAGGGTACAAGTGTAATAGGATTTTCATTCTGACTCAAATGTACACTCGTAATAATAATAACCTGTTTTGTTTGATTTTCTCAATGTAGCTTGATCCTTTCTTAATCAATCCCTTGTTTTCTTCATTCCTGCTCACAACCTTGTCTTCATAGCTCCCCCTAACTTATTTCATCATATGTACTTCAATATGTACCCACATGTACGCCCATACAAAACTAAAAAGTTAAGCTTTCATTGACAATACTAAAATAAATATAACCCCTTTTTTATTTTTATTAATTTTTCTTTTCCCCTTCTTTTCTTTATTTTTTTAATAACAAGATCATAAACAAAAACTAAAGATATATGTATTTTAATGTCAACATCCCCTCATTCTTTCACATCTCAGAGCAGACAATATTATAACCATGAGTGTATATAAATAGGTTCAACTGAGATATTCATAAAAGGATTGAATGTTTATATGATGTTTAGGTACATAACAAGAAAACAGGCTATAAGGCTTAAAATTGGCTTTGTAGAGGGTTAGTAATTCTAGGACCAACCTTTAGGTTATGGCTTAAATAAAGATGGCCTATGTCATTTCCTTTCTAAAGTTCTCCCTAAGTAATGTTCAAGATAGATTTGATTACTTCAAGGGTTTGTGGAAAATTCATTCTACTTGTAGTTTAGTTTCTACTCTTCACTTTCCTCAGTTTCAGATTCTCAATCTACCTAATACTACAGGGTTTCATCAAATTCAAATTTCGGACAAACCAAACACACATACATTTTGAACATACCCTAGTTCTTCGTTTCATTGCCCTGTGAGAACTTCAAATCTCATTGGTCACTCAGTGAAGGTTTTAAAAATACGGTATGAATCTAGCCTAATTGACATTTACTACGTGATCCTAAAACAAGCAACACAAAACAACTGAGAAAATAGCCCAAAAAATAAGAATAAAAATAAAAATAAAGTAAAAATGAAATAAAATAAAGAAAAAAAACTAAACCTGACATGTTGAAGATGATTAGTCTTCAATTTACACCCCCAAACTTGAAATGTGCCTTGTCCTCAAGAGCACGATGGTGCACGCAAATGGGAGAGTAAAACATCAAAGACATGCATACAAAAAGGCAGAAAAATTAGTCTGGAGTTTACAAAATGACTAAGTAGACAGATTAACTAGAAAAAGAGTCAAACACATCAGTTATCACTATAGGAGTGCTGCTGAATAAAAATACATCCAAAAATAAAAGAGAAAACATAGCCTCAGTCCCCAAAAATTTCTGCCTTCATAATGAAGTCAGTATCATCAGCACCATCATCATCATCATCATCGCCATCTGCATGTGGAGCAGGAGGTACTGATGGATCAGAACATGTAAGATCCAGATACGGGGCTAAGCAGCGTGATGGGGGATCAGCTTGCGCCATCACCGGGTTCTCTTTGTGAAGCCAATGAGTGATATAAGCTAAGCTATGAAGCACTATGTGAAGCTCTGATGGTTGTGCACTAGAGGATAAAGTAGCTGCTGCAGGAGAAGGCTTTGGCAGAGCAGGAGCTGAAGGTTCTGTAGTAGTCTTCCTTTTCTTGACAGGAGTAGTGGTGAACATCTTCACAGCAATGCGGTCCTTCATCTTCAGCAGAGGCTCACCTTTTTGCAAGATGACCCCTACCTTTTTACATAACTCTGTGATCAAGGTAGGGTGAGACAAGCCCACATTGGTCCTATATATAGCTGACCGGATGGAGTTAGAAATGATAGAGTTTATGTTAATCGATGGGTCCTTCATTATGCAGTATACTAGGGCAGCTCTCTTCATGGTGACCCTATTAATAGCCCAGGATGGTAGAAGGTTAACATAGACTAAATATAACCATACCTTGGCAGCAATAGTGAATGAGCTCTTAGATAAGCTCATTGGCTTGTCATTGTAACAAGTCCATAAACTTCATTAATCGCTATTGCACTAACCTAGACCCATTTATCGCGAACCCATACTATTGAACCTTCCTTTTCGCCAACACTTGCGTAAAATTCTTGGACTAATGAAATGACTATAGTGGCTGGGGCGCTAATCAACTTCTCCTAGTGACGGGAGGCTACAACTGCATCTATGCCCAAGTTACATTCCTCAGTCATTAGCATGATTCCCTCTCCGAAATTAGATGGCAGCTATCACGTATAATTGTGTACCGTTGTTTTGTAGCCGCTGACTTGAAGTGCCTATCTTTAGGGGTAGGATGAGTTGGTGCTTGTCTAGCTTTTGATGCTGGGTGTTTCATTCTAGGTGGCCTACAATCAATGTCAGTAGGCAAGGAAAATCACTTTGAATAAGTAATAAACAGAACAAATAGTCAAGAATCTAAAGCAACTTGCTTAAAAGATATGTTATCTCAATTAATCCCCATGACATAAGCATTTGCACCAATAGAAAATAGTCTAGAATCCATTGAAGCCCATACAAATATCAAGAAATCAAACACATGGCAATGCAAACACTCAATGGTACTCTATTCAATACAACAAGAGCATCCAAATCCTTCTAGTTACTTAATAGAAGAGCTAAAGAGTAAAAATCATGTCCATCACATTGATTTAGGGTTGTTAACGATGCAAAAGTAAGAAAATGAAAAAGGGCATGAAGAACAAAAACAAATATGGAAGAACTTGTTCTAAATGCTCAAATATGCATGAAACTAGGAAAAAGATTAAAGGATAGAAATAACATAAAATAAATAAAAGAACTTACGTTGTTGAGTTGGAGTGAAGAAATGCTCAAAAATGGGCCAAGCATGTAAGAAAAATCAGAGAAATTCTGTGTTAAAATGTGAAAAAAGGGCGGTTTTTGGCTTTAAATTGATGTAGTTACTGTGGTTGATCTATAATGATCACGAAAATTACATGAAATTTCACATGAAGGGTTGTCTGGTTACCACGGTTACCTAAACGGTGATTTCGTTGTGTTCTGGTGACCGTGGTCACCAGACACGAGACTAAGTACTGATCTAGTGACCTCGGTCAGCAACCACGGTCACCAAAACGTATATGACAATAAAATTCTTATTTAATTGAACTACATTGTAAATAACAGAACTATCATGCTCCCTAGAAAATTACGAGCAACAAACATAAATATTAGAAATTAAAAATAGAAATTAGTGGGTTGCCTCCCACTCAATGCTTTGTTTAATGTCGTTAGCTTGATGTGGATACGGTGATTTAATCTTGTAGTGCTATTAACTCCACAGTCTTCTTTGGTACTCCATAGAATATTATCAACCTTTGACCATTCACCTTGAGTTGATGTCCATCCACTGGGCTTTGACCTTCTATGACGCCATAAAAGAACACTTGTGTAACAAGAAAAGGGCCCGACCAACGAGATTTAAGTTTACCTGGGAACAAACGGAGTCGTGAATTAAATATTAGTACTTATTGTCCCAGTTTGAACTCTTTCTTTTTAATAAGCTTGTCATGCCATTTCTTTGTTTGCTTCCTGTAGATAGTATTATTTTCCAAGGCTTCACGCTAAAATTCTTCAAGCTTCACCAGTTGGAGTAAATAGTTTTCCCCATAAGCTTTTGCATAAAAGTTAAGCTTCTTTATTGCCCAATAAGCCCAGTTTTGTGACTCCCATAGCAGGTGACAAGATTTTCCATATAGAAGCTGATAAGGGGACATTTCGATGAGAGTTTTGAAAGCTGTTCTATATGCCCATAATGCATCATCCAATTTCCATGCCCAATCTTTGCAGTTAGTGCTCTCTATTTGACATTTCAGCTTGCCCGTTTGTTTGAGGATGATAAGGCAAGGCAACTTTGTGTCACACACCATATTTGGTGAAAAAGTTTTTGAATATTCTATTTAGAAATGTGTACCTTCATCACTCATAATTGCTCGTGGTGTTCCAAAAGGAGAGAAGATGTTACGAGAAAGAAACTTTAGTACAACCCTGGCATCATTCTTGGCTGTAGCAACTGCTTCTACCCACTTGGAGACATGGTCAACTGCCAATGGTATATATTGTTTCCCATTAAATGGTGGAAAAGGTCCCATGAAGTCAGTGCCCCATACATCAAATAATTTGACTTCCATGAAAGAATTCAGAGGCATTTTATTCTTCTTTGAGATGTTACCCTGTTTTTGGTAAGCTTCACATGTCTTCACAAATTGATAAGCATCTTTAAGCATAGTGGACCAATAAAACCCCTCTCAAGAACATGCCGGGCAATTCATTGATGACTGTAGTGACTGCTATAAAGAAAGGCGTAACAGTCATGAATAATTTTTTTAATTTCAGCTTCTGGAATACGTCAACGAATAACTTTATCAGCACACCTTCGATAGAGATAGGGATCATCCCATAAATAAAACTTAGCTTTATGTATGAAGCGGTTGAGGCGAGCATGAGATAAATCTGGTGGAGTTGTGTTAGTAGCTCTATAATTAGCAAAATTAGATAGTCGAGATAAATCATGAAAGAACTCAACTATACTCTTTGGATCATTGGTGGTCTCATCAGATAGTCGAGATAAGTGATCAACTACCACATTCTCTGCACCATTCTTGTCTTGTATCTCAATATCAAACTCTTAAAGGAGAAGGATTTGGCGAATAAGGCGGGGCTTAGCATCTTTTTTAGCAAATAATTGATGTATGGGCTATGAAAATCGTTACATGAGATCCCACAATATAGGATATGAATTTATCACAGGCGAATACAACAACTGGCAATTCTTTTTCTAGTAGTATAATTCTTCTGAGCATCATCTAAAGTCTTGCGAGCGTAGTAGATTACTCTAAATGCGTTGTCTTATCGCTGTGAGGCAACCCACTAGTTTTTATTTTTGTTTATTTTATTTTATTTTTGTTTTAGTTTAATTTAATTTCCTTTTATTTTTATTTTATTTTTGTTTATTTCCTTTTAATTTTCTTTCTTTTGTTCCAAGCAGGGTTATGAGTATGTGCGTAGATGCCTGTGCTTAAACTAATCCTCCATATTCATGTGAAAGTGAAAGTGTGCTATTGAGGACAAGGCACAGTTTAAGTTTGGGGGTGCGCATTGAAGAACTTGTTCTTCAATTTCAAGTTCATTTTTTTTCTCATTTTGCCTTTATTTTATATATCGTGTGCTACATTTTTTTTCTTCTCTAAATTGCATGTATTCATGGGCATATCACATATATAAATATTATTGGAATCATTTCATGACATTTAGATATTAGGATTATTTATTTAGAGTTAAATCATGAGCATATAGAGCATATAGGTGTCATTTAGGTTAGATCCATACCAAATTTTTGAAAATTTCACTGAGTAACCTATGACATTTGAAGTTCCTCTAGTGGGATGAGACAAGGAACTAGGGTATGTTCTAATAGTCTGTGTGCTTGGTTTGTCTGAAATTTGACTTTGACAGAATCTTGTAGTCTTAGGTAGATTGAGACTCCGAAGCTGAGGAAAGTGAGGGGTGGAAACCAAACTACAAATAGAGTGAATTTCCCACAGGCTCTTAAAATAATCAAATCTGTCTTGAACACTGCTTAGGAATGACTATAGGACGGAAATGAAGTAGGTCATCATTGTTTGAGTCATAAAAGGCCGATCCCAGCATTTATAATCCATTGTAACCAATTTTGAGCCTTATAACCTATTTTCTTGTTATGAACCTAAATATTAAATATATAAACACTCTATCCTTTTATGAATATCTTAGTTGGACTGATTTGTGTGCACTCATGGTTTTAATACTGCCTATTTTGATTATGTAAAAGAAGGAGGGGACGCTAATATTGAAATACATATGTTTTTAGTTTTTGTTTTAGCTTTTATTTTGTTAAAAAAAAAGAAGCAAAAAAAGAGTTACATTTATCTCTTTAGTATTTCAGTATTGTCAATGATAGCTGCACTTTCTACTTTTGTATGAGTGTACATGTGAGTACAATATGGAGTGCACGTGATGAAATAAGTTTGGGGGAGCTATGAAGACAAAGTTGTGAGCATGAACGAGAAATACAAAGGCTTGAAAAGAAATGATCAAGCTATATTGAAAAAAAAATCAAACAAAATAGGTTGTTATTATTGCTATGAGTGTACACTTGAGTCAAATTTAAATTCTTATTACACTTGTACCTTGAGCCAGACCACATTACAACCTAAAAGAAAGACCACTGATCTTGACTATACTTTGACTTAAGTAGAAGATAGATAGAGGAAAGAATTGAGAGGGTCTGTGTGCTTAGGTATTAGGAAAGGATCTCTGTGAGTGGGATGGTGCCCGCAAATCACCTACAAAGTTTAAGAGGATTGAGATACTGACAGATGATAGGGTAAAGTTAAGGAAGAATGGAGGATGAACTAAAAATCTAGAGAACCTGAATGACCCTAGGGACTTGTTAATGAGTCATAAACTAAAGGAATGGAAGATTGAGGTTACAATGATGAGTGAAAATGAATTTACTTCTTATGGCATGATGTGTCAATTTAGATTAGAGTCATTGTTCGGGGACGAACAATAGTCTAAGTTTGGGGGTATTTGTTAGTTACATAGTAGACTAACTATACTATAGGTAGTTTATGTATAATTTGAATTAGTGTAATCGAAAATTTAGTGTATTTGCTTATATTTAGTTAAATATGCATTTAGAGCATTGTTGCATGATTAGTTGCATATTAGCATGATTTAATGTTATTTATAGCATTTTTATATGAATATAATGTCCAAGAAAGGTTTTTAGTGTTTATGTAGGTTTATAATGAACCGAAATAAGAATAGGAGCAAGTGAGGAGTTGAAAATGGCCAAAAATGAAGAAAAGTCACTAATGACCACGGTCGGCAATGCTGACCGCGGTAGACGGAACAAGGAACAAGAAGAAAACATCTCTCTGTGGACCGTGGTCGGTCATTTATGGACCGCGGTCGCTCGAGAGATTTCACATATTCAATTTTTTTATCGTGCTGTGGACCGTGGTCGGTCACTTATAGACTGCGGTCAATAGACTTATTTTATTATTTTAGGGTTTTTTTAGTGAAATACTATAAATAGGTCATTGTAGTAGGGTTTTGGAGGATTATCTGTTTTGAGAACAAAATTTCTAGATAAAAAACGACTGACAAAGGAGAACAGAGAGAAGACGAAGAAGAATTGAAGATCAAGGTCTAAAATTTGAGTATGTTTATTTATGATCTTAATTCTTTGATGTATGAACTCTTAATCATGTCAGGCTAGGTTTATTTTAAGTCTAGGATGTAAATCTGGATTGTAGAATCTTGATATTCTTATTTTGATTAATCTATTTCTGAGGTTTTGCTTTATAATTTGGATTCTTAATGCTTTCTTTTTACTGGCCATAAAAGGAATGATTATAGAATGTTAATCTAACTCGGGAGAGAGGATTGATACTCTAAAAATTAAATTATAGACTTAGATCAATCAATTGACAGGGAGGTTATTGATTGCCTAGGAGGTTGCACGTTATAATTGTGTTTAATGTATTAGACTATTTACTGTACGCCTCAGGAGAGGGTATTAGTGATTAGACTAATAGGTGTTAAGGTACTTCGGGATAAAGCTTTGATGACTAGTGCTAGAACTTACAGAACAAGGAATTTGATTAATTGAAATAGGAATTGAAGGTGATCACAAGAAAGTTTACTATCCTAGATAATTTAATCTAAAGAGCTTTCAATAATTTACTTTTTAGTTTTATATTTGACTGTTTTCAAGAGTTTAATTCTAATTCTTAATCAATTGAATTTGTAGCTTTAATAAAGTTTAAATTGATAGTAAATTGGGCTTTTAGATAGTTGATCTTTTATACGTTCCCTCAGGACGATATCAAGTCTCACTGGTTATTACTATTGCGATTCCGTACACTTGCGGGGTCACCAACACTCACACATGAGAATCTTTCTATACACAATGAAGACAATTTTGTATGGTTTGAGCAAGTGTGTTCATGGTTTGGGCAAGTGGACCCACTAGGGTTTCTTATTCATGTGTGAGCACAATCTTACATGTTGAACCACTTTCCTTTTTCTCTTTAGACGTCCTCAAGAGAATCTAAAACCTTTCTTTGTTGGTTGAAATGTGATTTGTGAGCAAGGAAAATATTTTTTCTTTGTTCATTGTTTGGTGTCAAGTATTTCTTTTCTTGTTGCATAGAATCTTCCTTAGTTTCCCTCACTTGTGTGCATGATTTAGATTATGGGCCCACTAGGAATCTTGCTGATTTTGTTTCCCTTATCTTAGTAGAAATTTTGGCATGTTTCTCACTTAAAAACTTCCCATTTCACTCATGTGAGCACAAGAGGACAGTTAGGGTTTTGCATGAAAGATATGATGGTCATTCCCTTTGGTGGTGGCAAGATTAGAACATCTCAGGTTTTAGGAACGTTTCCCATTCCCTTTTCTTTCTTGTTTGGACATTTTAAGTGGAGTGTACACTATCATACATGCTTAAGTACATGGGATCATTCTTTCATGGCTTCTAATCAAACATAGGACGACTCACATGTGTGTATCAAGTGTGTGTGAGGCTAGTTTTGGGAATTATTCCTTAAGGGACGTTTTAATGTGTATGGGACATGGTGCACATGATCAAAGTATGCCTACCCATGTTACTTGCACATGCTTAGGGGGTTTATCTATTTTTGGGTCCATATGAATTTAATAAAAACTCATATATCTCATTTGGCTAGGATTTTAGGCTCTTGGCACAAATTTTTGTGTTCACATGAAATCAATAAAAATTCATAACTTTTATTTGGCTAAGGTTTTCTTCATTTTCTTTCCTCATTTAGATTTTATTGAAAGTATATTGGGCAAATAAACTCTTAATTGGACAAATGAAATGAATTTCGAATGCCTAAATTAGTTGGGTAATTTGTTTCATTTCATTTCACTTCATTTCATTTATGTTTCTCAATTTTTACTCCCTTGAAGGATTTTTGAGCAATTAAACTAGCTAATTGATCCTTGACATGAATTGGTCTCATTTATCCTCATAATTCAATCATTTCATTTTGTACACATTCTTTAGGGTATTACAACCTACCCTCCTTGAAAAAATTTCATCCTCGAAATTTGTACATATTCAGGGGTTCTTAGTGAATAGGTGTGGGTACTTGGTCTTCATTTCACTTTTCAACTCCCAAGTAGCTTTTTCCATTCCATGATGTTTCCACAGTACCTTAACTAAAGGAATATCCCTTAGTTCTCAAGTTTTATACCTTATGTCAAGGATTCTAACTGCCACTTCCTCGTACGTAGCATTATCCTAGATGTTTGCTTCCTCCTAATGGATAATGTGGGATCTGGTTCATACTTTCTCAGTATCGATACGTGGAACACATTGTGAGCTGAGGTAATTTGTTTTGGTAGATCCAACTAATAATCACATCCTCTGATTCCTTTAAGTATCTCAAAGGGTCCAACAAATATGGGTGATAGTTTTCCCTTGAATCCAAACCTCTTGATACCCTTCTGAGAATTTATCCTTAGAAATACCTTGTCACTCACTTGAAACTCTAAGGGTCTGCTTCTCTTATCAGCATAGCTCTTCTGACGACTCTGAGCTATAGCCAACCTCTTTTGTATTAGTTTAATTCGGTTGTTCATTTCTTCCACCAAGTTTGGCCCAGTAAGTACATGATCTTCAAGTTCAGGCCAACAGGTTGGTGATTTGCAGGGCCTTCCATAAAGAGCCTCATATGGGACCATCTTAATACTTGCCTGATAACTATTGTTATAGGCAAACTGTAACACCCCAATTCTCGATACTTCATTTTTATTATGTCTGTCATGCATGGAGAGACATGTCATTAAATGTTGGCACATATATCATCTGTCGAGAATCGGGACGTTACTTTTCTCACATTCAATTCTCATAGAAAGATCTTTTGAACAAACTAGATCTCATACAAATAATTCATCAATCTCTTAGACACACCAAAAAATATCAATAGGAGATAAAACATAATAAATCTCATCAAAACTTATGGATTAAACTGAATAAAACTGGACAAAAAATGTTTGCATAATAGTCTGAAAATAGGCCCATGTGGCTCAATACCAACTCCTAAAAATATTAAGAAAAACTAATAAAAAGGAAAGGGGTCATCTGCCCAATTTGATTAATGTTCATAAACATAAATATAGCAAATCAAATCACAACCTCCCCAGTGAAGTCTCTGAATATCTAAACAACACCCAGTCGTATTGTAACTCAAAGTGTCTCAAAGGTCACTTGAAATGGAAATGTTGGGGTGAGTTCGAAAGCCTATGGATCTCACATAGTACATCAATAACATTATTTAAATCAAACACAGAATATGCAAATACTTATCAGACATTAGGCGTTTCAAACATTTAGTCATCAACAATCATTAGTTAGACCGAAGCATCTAACCCTGGCATTCTCTTATCGTTATCATGTCAAAGAAGACAAGGAAAATGTACTATATGCCAGATTTCGGTGGGATAAGGGCACACCCATTACCCAACCCAGGAACTAGGATCACACTGATCGCTCCGTCACCAAAGAACTAGGGTCACACCCATGGTTCTATCATTGAGAACTAGGGGCGAACCTATCATTCCTTATTGCGAGAATACCCACAGTGATACCCCATGGACCGTTGCGTAGATACGTGTTTCAACTCTTAATTTATCTTTATTTGAATATCCACAAGCATCTCATAACAAGCACAATTATCATTTCATCGTACATAACACATCATTGTATAATAATGTAATCTTGCTGATCATCTCATATAAATATACATAAAGCAATAATCATATCATGTTATAGAGCATTGTAAACATCGAACATGGATATATAATTCATGTTATTCTAGCATTCATGCATTCATGTCATCCTCAAATCATATAAACAATATCCTAGGCATTCAAGCAATGTAAACACATAACATGTTCAGCATTAAAATTCAAATAATATTAGGGAGCAAGGCAATTACTTCCACCTATTGCTAAGCTCCGCTTGTTCTAATACTTGTTCTGCTAATTCAAATCCTCAACCTGTAATGGTTTGATTATCATATTTCACATTCACTTAATCTAAATAGTGATTGGTGTGTATTAAGGTAATATCAGGTGTGTAATATCATGTTTTTTCTGTGTACTATGGTAGAGAGGGGTACCACCTCGGTCATTTGGATCTGTGCATGAAAACTCAAAAAAATGGGTCTGAGATGCATTACTGTGGTAATGCTTCGCTAGAATCAAGGACATGTGTTACCGCGGTAACCAGAGGGGTTTTCTATTTTGCACTGTACCACCGTGGTCAGTTACCGCAAGAACCAAAGAGGGTTTCACGTGGACAGTGCATTACCGCAGTTCGTTACCATAGTAGTCAAGGGATTTTCTAGAAATGTGACATTCGAGTGTGCAACATCCCTTTTGTGGTTCCCTCATGTGTTTTACACTCCAATAC
This sequence comes from Tinospora cordifolia, assembly GCA_030144865.1. Taxonomy (NCBI): domain Eukaryota; kingdom Viridiplantae; phylum Streptophyta; class Magnoliopsida; order Ranunculales; family Menispermaceae; genus Tinospora; species Tinospora cordifolia. Next base: position 7,932 of record JAJIYU010003288.1, on the reverse strand, counting down.
ATTATTGTTATCCTTAAAGTATACATCATATTTGAATGAAAAACGTTATACCTTGTGTGCCTCGTCTTCCTCCTTCGTTATCTTTCAAAATGACACTTCAACCCTCAACGATTTGTGCACAAACATTTTCAAATAGCGCCTCTCCTGATTTTTTCCTTGTTGAGGTTGTTTTTCACGAATCTAAGCTTGAAAAACTAGTAGAGAAAGGTTTGAATAGATTAGGAGCACTCTAGAACACCTTTGAAAAGAAAAAATTGGTTTGTGGCAGCTAGATAAGGTTTCTGCACGACTGTGCTTCCAAATGATCAAGAATTAGGGTTTCTGCGCAAATCACACATATATAAAATTTTTACGTATTGTTGCGGTAATAACTCCAATTACCACGGTAATCATGTGATTAACACGTCCAAATTAGGGTTTTCGATGCATTACCGCGATAGGCGATCGCGGTAACCAAAACTCATTGATTTTTAGTTTGTATAACATTACTACGTTAACCAAAACAATGCCATTTTCATGCATTTTTTTGTTTTTTCAAGCATTACCGTGGTAATCTAATTTATTATTGTGGTAATCGAAGCCTTTTCTCATTTTTTTGTGTCTTCATGATATTTTTTTCAAATTTTTCATTAATTTTTACAATTATTCCAAGTTTATTTCCACTTGTGTTTAATGATTGTGAAGCATTTATAATTTTCTAACTTATTTATTTAATTTATTTTTATATTTAAAACGCTCAAAATTCTATAATTCGTTCATTGACTTTTGGGGTATTACACAAACTCTGCTAAGTGTAGGTGCTTGCTCCAGTTCCTTTTAAAGTCAAGGGCATAAGACCATAACATGTCCTCTAAGGTTTGGATAACTCTCTTAGACTACTCATCTATCTGAAGATGAAAAGTAGTACTCATGGCGAGTTTAGTGCCCAACTCATTTTGTAGACTCTGCCAAAACTATGAAGTGAATCAAGAGTCTCGATCAGACACTATTGTTTTGGGCACACCATGCAGCCTTACTATTTCTTAGAATTCTCCCATACAACTTGATCTGTGGATATGATTAGCAGAAAATGAGCCACTTTAGTGAGACAATCCACAATCACCCAAACAATGTCTTGTCCTTTTTGGTTCTTGGGCAAGCCACTGACGAATCGCATGGCAATGTTATCCCATTTCAATTTAAGGATAGGGAGTGGTTGTAACATTCCAGAGGGTTGTCGGTGTTCTGATTTTACTTGTTGACAAGTTAAGCACTTGGCAACATACTTTGCTACATCCTTCTTCATTCCTTTCCACCAGTAGGTCTTTTTGAAGTTTTGATACATCTTGTCGCCACCTAAATGCATCGTGTACATGGTCTGATGGGCCTCATCTAATATGGCCTGCTTATTCTGTCCATTCTGAGGTACACAACTTCTTTCTCTAAGTCTTAGGGTATTTTCAACATCTAGCCTAAAGTCAAAATGCTTACCATGTTCAACTCCTTCTATCATGTTTTTTTGAGCCACTTGTCTTGTCTTTGTTCATCCCTAATATAATTTAGAAGATCTAGTTGGCAAGAGATGTTGTAGAGATAGGCTCGTTTGTCATTCAAGGTTACACCCAGCCTAAAGTCTTCGATCAACTAATACGTCTGGCCCTTTTCTTCTTCTTATTTGTTGAACTTCCTACTTAAGGCATTGACCACCACATTGGCCTTCCCTAGATGGTAGTGTAATTGAAAATCATAGTCCTTAAGAAACTCCATCCATCTTTGTTGCCTAATGTTCAACTCTTTATGGGTGTGGATGTACTTTAGACTCTTGTGATAAAAAAAAGAGATCAAGTTTTTCACCATAAAGATAATGTCTCCAAATTTTCAGGGCAAACACGATGCTATTAACTCTAGGTTGTAAGTAGGATAATTCTTTTCATGGACCTTCAGTTTTCACAAGGCATAAGTGACTACTTGTCTTCCTTGCATCAATACTGCTCCCAGTCCACTCAATGAAACATTAGTATAAAGGGTAAAGGTAACCCCATCGGTTGAAGTGTTAGGATAGGGGTCGTAATCAATCTCTTCTTCAATTCTTGGAATGATTGTTCACACTTCTCATCCCAATTGAACTTAACTCCTTTCCCGGTTAGCTTGGTCATAGGTTCTGCTAGCTTGGTGAAGTCTTGAATGAACCTTTTGTAGTATCCAGCCAGGCCTAAGAAGCTCCTTATCTCCGTAACTATCTTAGGTTGTTTCTAGTCCATGACAACTTCCACCTTTTCTACGGTTACTGAGATGCATTCCGCTGATACTACGTGACCAAAGAACTTGACTATCTTCATCTATAGTTCACACTTACTGAACTTGGCATAAAATTGGTACTTTTTTAGGGTTTCCAACACTATTCGCATGTGTTCTAAGTGTTCATCTTCTGACTTATAGCAAATTAGGATGTTATCCACGAAGACCACCACAAACTGGTCAAGGTACTATCTAAACATTTGGTTCATCAAATCCATGAATGTTGCTAGAGCATTGGTCAAACCAAAGGGCATCACGGTAAACTCAAAGTGTCCATATCTCTTTGTGAAAATTGTCTTGTATATGTCGGACTCTCTGATTCTCAACTGATGATAACCCAACCTAAGATCAATCTTCGAGAAATTAATGGGTCCTCTCAATTGATCAAACAGATCATCAAACCTTGGTAGAGGGTACTTATTCTTCACCATTGCTTGGTTCAGCTTATGGTAATCGACACACGAGTCATGGAACCATCTTTCTTCTTTACAAATAGTACAGGAGCTCCCGAGGGTGACTTACTCAGTCTAATGAAGCCTTTCTCCCGGAGCTCGTCTAGTTGAGACTTTAACTCGATTAATTCTACTAGAGCCATTTTGTAAGGAGTTATGGCTATAGGGTTGGTTCCAAAGTGAAGTTCAATCTTGAACTCTAACTCTTTAATAGGTGGTAATCCGAGTAAGTCATCTAGAAACATGTCCTCCTACTCACTAACAACTATTAGGTCTTGGATTCTCTTTAGTTCAACAGGTTTTCCTTTAGAGAGTTCTTCGAATTTATTCTTCTGCTTTAAGCATTCATCATGGCCAAGGTTGGACTCCTCGGTAGTCTTTGCATAATCCCATTGACTCTATAGGCTTTCTTAGAAGGTAGGGTTATGGTCACTTGTCTCTTACGACAATCTATTTGAGCTTGGTATTAGTCTAACCAATCCATCCCTAAGATTACATCATAGCCATAAAAAGGTAAAGAGTACATAGATCCACTGTTAAGAGTTTATCCCCAAATCTTAGGTCACAACTACACATTCTTTTTGAAGTAACAGTGGTCCCTATTGGTATGGACACATTCAAAGTTATGGGTAGTGTTTTTGTCACAAGTTCTAACCTATCAGCTAGTTTCTCAAAAATAAATGATTTTGAGGCACCCAAGTCAAACAATAATTTCACAGCAACATTGAAGAATAGGAACATACCTTCCACTGCAGGGACTTGATCTTCCTTAGTCTCAACAGCGAACATTCTTGCCTAGTTCTAACCATAGCCCTGGTTCTGCCCTTGATTGATGTTCTGTTGCTGTTGCCTACCCTGAAAACAACCATTTTGACCTCCTCCCAGTGGTGTTTGTTGCTGAGGAGCCTGAGCAAGCGTAATCGAAAAATTTCTGGCTATACAACTTCTCTATCTGCATATGCAGCATATTCCTTGTCTCTTTGCTTGCTCCTTAGACTCGTTTTTGGTCTGCCCCTATTTCTGTGGTGCTTTCCCACCACTCTTGCTCTTTTTCTGGGCTCCTTGATCTCTTTCATTCTCGGGCTCCTTGATCTTTTTCATTCCTAAGCCTCTTGTTCTTCCCCCTTAATCTTTGTTCCAGGTTGAGCTCTTGTTCCAGAGTTAGAGGCTTTTCCAAGACATCTCTTTACTTCTTTAAGCCCAGAGTCCTTACTATCTTTCGAATCTCCATCTTGAGACCCTATGCAAAATGATTAGCTTTTGTTCTCTCTTCTGTAATCAATTCTAGCGAGAATTTAATCAATTTAGTAAACTTTCTCTCATATTCGACTACCATCAGGTCCCTTTGATTTAACCGGACAAATTCTTCTTGTAGCTTACTCAGTGTCGCTTCAAGAAAGAATTTTTCATAGAAGATATCCATAAATGTTTCCCAGCTCATTGCTTCAACATTTGTATTAGGATCCATCTTCATTATTCGCCACCAACTTCTGGCCAATCCCTTGAAGTGGTGCTTGGCTAGCACTACTATACGTGATCCTGTCACCTTCAATACATTTAGATGTTCATCCATTTTTTGGTACCAGTGATAAGTAGTGATACAATCTATGGTACCATCAAACTGAAGAGAGTGAAGCTTCTGCAACTCCATCAGCATCTTCCTCTATTTCTCATCTTCTAGGTTTTCTTAAGCCCTCTAACGATCCAAAACCTCGAGTACAAGCACTAGCTACGATGTGGGAATTTTTTCAGGTATTGGTGGTTCTGACGCTACTTGAGGTATCATTTGAGGTAGTGCCCTCATGATTTGGTCTAAGACTCTCGGCGTGACTTCATTCATCATGTTTTCCATTCGCACTTCCATCCCAACAGGAGTCTCGTGCTCTCGTTGTTCAATTTTTTCAGATGTTGTAGCCTTGGTAGCATATCTCTATGATCCAGCCATTATCTACAAGTTAGAAGCCATTTTAGTATGTAATAAGGTATCACAGTGAAAAATTTAAGTGAATTATAATTTAGGGTACACAACCTGTCTTCTCTTATCTTTAGGATACAAATGTTTTTCCATACTTGCGAAGATGGTTGTCTTGTCCATGTTCATTCATCGAGTTCGAGTTCCCTATCCTTTCATTTCATTCGCACTATCATGATTCTATATTTATGTTTTTACGTTTTCGATTTGTTCAATGGCCTAACAGTTTATGCTTCTAGGTTCTTTTTGTTCTTGGGTACAAGATTTGGTTTCATATGACATACATATAAACAAATCAAGCATGTTTTTCAAACAACCATACAACCATACAAGTTCACACTAGCATAGCAAAATTCCAGGCTTTCATCTAAGCTTCCAGGTTTAAGTGTCCCATACTACTCTACCCCCTCCACTTAGACTTTCACTCAGAAAATTGCCACATCCAAACAATTTTGCAAATGTCTAGATAACTAAGGTTTTCCAAGCCCACTATACCTGACTATCCCATACCAGCCAAGCATAGAAAAACAAGGTCTTCCAAAGTCATCGATCATTCACCAAACATGGTCTGTCATTCTCCGAGTCCAAACTTCTCCATACCCTTGAATTCTTATGCATCCCATACTACATAGAAACCAGAGATATAGAATATTTTTGATCTCATGTCTTGACCAAACAAAGATTCTATTTTCAAACATTTTCAGTTTTCAACTTATATCCTAAAGTTTTACACTTTTGATCCACTGTTCCACCTATGTTTCTACCTAAGGTCATTCCCCTATACTTAGAGTTTCAATTTGGTTGACTCACAACCTTTGTCTAGTCAAGATACCATCTTCAGTATCTTTTTTGACTTCTAGTTAATTTCTTGCCCTAATTTTTCACCTTCTAATTTTCTTTTATAAAAAGTAAGGGTGTTCTTCAACTTAGACTACTCGAATAAGTTGGTGGAACAGCCTCCAGATCGGGCAGCAAGACCAAAGTCTGCTTAGCAACCGCACTTTTTTGCGCAGGATAACCACCTCTTTTTCAATGTTTAGCTTTGCACGAGACAAGGCTCACCCACTATCAACTCAACTTGCAGTCTTTGTATCCAAACAAAATATTTCAAAACATATATTTCCTTTTTAAAAACACTTTCTAAAACATTTTTTAGTTTTAAAATAGAAGGTAGGGCATTTGACATTCAACTCAAAGTACAGGTCGAACCTAATTGAGATTCTAATTCTGGCCGAGCAACTAATGCTTGACTTTCTATTTCCTAGCCTAATAAATCTACTGACTGAGCTTTGATACCATGCTTATAACACCCCAACCCTCGAGAATTTTAGTTGGACATAACCATAAGGCGAGTTGGGTTGGTATTACATTACAAGTACGCAACTTGACTTCTTATTCCTTTTATCCCACACCTCTTTGAGATTAAAGAGTACTTAACTCAAAATTTATATACAAATTTCAATAAGGCAATTACACACGAGATAAAAAAAAAATTTTTCGAATCTTTATTGATTTAATAAAAGAGAGTACATAACTCAAAACTGATAAAAGAATTTAAATTTAGCGGAAGCCTTACATTATAGATATTCAAAATTTTGGCTACATGCCCTTACATTCGAATATAGAAACTTTTTAAAACTTGAACCCATTTAATATAAAAGTCTTCATGTGATTCAAATTCCTAAATAGTCCAATAGATCTTTTTCAAACAACCAAATTACTAATTTAGGTCAACGACACATTCCAATTCAAGCACTTGTAAATTATTAGGCGTTTCAAACAATATTTTGTTTATAGTTGTGAATTTGACTAAAACGGTTTCAAGGCCCTTGATGTTCTTTATCAAAATGCCTCCCTTGAGTGAAAAGGCATTCCTTATGCTAAGTTTCATTGAACTTTAGGGCCTAACCCATATTCTAAGTATTTTGGAACATCACCCATGTGAACTAATCACATGTGAAGAACATCCGCAACAACCCTCATATTCACTGTGACAGTACGTGGTTCTTAATCACCAAATCTTTTATTTAATCTCACTCTCATGAATCATAATAAAATAATTTTAGCATGTTTAACACATAAACATTCAAAGCACGAAAAACAAACACATAGTGCATTTCTTTAAAATAAACATAAACATGCACAATCTAAGCGTGGTATGGTTTCATGATCGACTAACATGACATACATGCAAAATCATTTTCTTCAAATCTAAATATGCATACTAAACTAAAATCAAGCATACATGAACATGGCATTAAGCTAAATAAGTAAAATGGAGGCTTTAGAAGTCATTTCCACCTTAATTTGAAGATCACTGAAATCTCAACAAAGTTTCCCCTTCTTTCCAACATCCAACACTCAATCAAACATCAAACAACACAAGAATAGTTCAATATTATTTAAGAACTAAGGGGGTTGCCAAGAAGAAGACTAAAGAAAGTCAAAAGGGATTGGTATGTTCTTGCTTTGGGACAAGGAAGAATAAGAGCATTAGGGGGGTTTATATAGAGTTTCATAAGCACTTAAGGACCGGTTTGGGTAATCTTACACATGAGAATCCTTTCATACACAATGAGGACGATTTTGCAAGGTTTGGGCAAATGTGTTCTTGGTTTGGGCAAGTGGGCTCACTAGGGTTTCCTATTCATGTGTGAACACAATCTCACATGTAGAACCACTTTCCTTCTCTCTTTGGACATCCTCAAGAGAATCTAAAACTTTTTTTGTTGGTTGAAATCTGATTTGTGAGCAAGGGAAATATTCTTTTTTTGTTCATTCTTCGGTGTCAAGTATTTCTTTTCTTGTTGCATAGAATCTTCCTTAGTTTCCCTCACTTGTGTGCATGATTTAGATTATGGGCCCACTATGAATCTTGCTGATTATGTTTCCCTTATCTTAGTAGACGTTTTGGCATGTTCTTCATGTGACGACCCACAATTTTAACATCGGAACGACGGGTCCGACATACATGTACTCAATGTATCATCTGAAATTATAATGAGAAAATACAATATTTTTCCCTATTTTTCTCAATTTCGGATAAATTATTAAAGGAAATGGAAATAATTCAAGAAAATACAATTTTAAGGAGAAATATTAGGAAAACACAATGAAATATTAGGAAAATGTGTTTTCTTGAGGAAAATAATTTATGGGATGGATTTATGAATTTTTGGAGCAATTATCAGATTTTTAGAATGATAAATGGAATTTTTGGATGAAAAATAT
>JAJIYU010003287.1:0-27244 GCA_030144865.1 Tinospora cordifolia | reverse complement strand
AAAAGAAAGAATAAAGGCCTAGTTTGAAGGGGTTTTCCATTAAAAGCCATTTTTGAATAAAACACTTTTGTGAGATGTTTAAATTTTAATAATAAGAAATAATAAAAAACAGTTTTTTAAACTCATTTATTAATATTAAATTTAAAAATTATTGAATCTCGTAATTATACATTATATAATATGTAATTTTAAAATTTAATTAATAATTATATGATCCCAAATAATCTAAAAAACCTTCAACTTAATAATGTGAACAGAATATGTTCAAATAATGTATTTTATAACATTACCGTTTATTGATACCTACTTTAATGATGTGAGAAAAAAATGTAAAATTTTTTAAAACATTCAAAAGAAAAAGCCGTTTTTACAAGATGCCAAACGGGTCCAAAAGGCAAGGAAAGCTAAAGAAAGTATCAGAGCGGGGCCCACCAAATAACAGAACAAAATATGGACGATAGAGTGGGACCCACTATTAATAATAAACATAATTAATATATATATATATTTAAAAAAAAAAAAAAAAAAAAAAAAAAAAACCAACCGCCTAGCTAGCTTGTAAGCTACCTGAACTGGACAGATAATTTTTCCCGCCAAAGAGACATGATCTGATGGTACCGAAAGTTCGTTATAAATTAAGAATTGTAAGAAACTAAAAAAATAATTAAGAAAAGAAAAAGAAAGGAAGGAGACAACGACCCCGCCGCGTCTTTTAACCGTAATTGAAGGCATTGGTTTAGCTCACCCATCACCCGTCACCTGCCTCTACGTAGATTGCTACTGCAAAGCCTCATGAATAAGATCACGTGACTCCTCCATTATTTTCTTTTCAATTCTAAAATTTGTCACACTGTGACAAAATAACAAGAATAATAACAAAAATTAAAAAATAATTTTTAAAATTTATCATTTCAAACTTAAAAGTAATTTGAGGCAGGAGGTAATTTATACATACGTTTTTGAATTTTGATAATTTAAAATACCATCGCTGGAAGAGTTCAATGATTTCATTTTTTATGTAAGATACGAACTAAACTCATATTTGATACCAATCATAAATACAACAATAATACAACTTTAACAAATAAATTATATAAGACTAAAAATCATAGTTGAAAAAAATAAAATACAATCTAAAAATGATATTAGAAAATAAAATACAATCTAAAAATTATATTTGAAAAAAAAATGTATTTTATCCGAACGCAAGCTTCCTTAATAAAATTTAGAGAATTATGATCAAATTTTATCAAATTAAATTTATTTTCATGTCGTGAAGTTTTCTAAGTCCAAAATTTGTATTTTATCATAAATTATTCACAGGTTTTTATATATATATTTTTATTAAATGTATAGAAGTTGATTTGAATTTAATACTTTTAATCCAAATTATATATATATATATATATATTTGAAAATCGATATTGTCTTTGAGTTTTATAGTACTACGGTCGTTTCACATGTGACCTTGACATTTCAATGATCTTTGCCCCCACCATTGTCATATTGTCATCTGCCAATGCATTCTTCCCTTAGATTTTCATTTATCTCCTAGAAATGACTGTTGAATTGCCACCAGTTGCCAGTACATTAGTGCTTGGAGCTTGAGTTGGAAATAAATGTTAAATTGATTACAGATTCATCTATCTAAGAGTCATAAATATTATATTTATATACAAAGATAAGATATTACTACAATAGCTAATTTAGCATATATATGCATATACGTGTCTACTCATTTTTAAAAAATAAGATCACAAGTTTGACTGCCTAGTAAGGTTGACCATTGACCAAAAGAGTAGAAGATAACATATTTTATAGCACCATATATTTGTTTTTTAAATACCCCCCTATGTCCATCCATATCACTTTTATTAATTCTTAAAGACCTTGTTGTATACATTATATTATAGGTTCTTAAATGCAAATAATAGTTTTTTAAGCACAAAAAAGTTTAATATTTCATTATTAATAGAAATTGAGTTAAATAGACTGAATTTAATGACCTTTAACCAAAAGGGCAATGCTACATAAACTTTATTTAAAATATTAAATGTCACGATATACATTTATAATTATTGAATGAATTAATATATGTCTTGAAATGTACATTACCTTTTTTTTGTTCAACAGTATAAATGCACACCATGTTATATATATATATATATATATATTTTATTATCTTTGGTGTTTAAAATGAAGCAAAAGTCGCATATTTAAACATTGAAATCTTCCATTAGACATTAGGCACAAAGAATTAATGAAATATTTGAAAATTTACTTTTAATACATAATATATTGTAAAAGTATTTATATCATAAATGACCCACGGACATAAATGTGCACATTCTAGTTGTAGCTTCTAACAATATCTAATGATACATAAAATAGTACTACATAAAAGATTTTATCTAGCTAATGCTAATCGATTTGCCAAATTTTTTCAAAAAACTTATTACTTGTCCTATAAGTTGCTAATAATCTTAAATGCAATTTAATAATGACAATCTTACTATATTTTTTGATATATAATTAGTAAATGATTAAATATAGTATGGAGAATCTGACTCATAGTAATATGTAACGTATTTGAATTAAATGATCATTTAACGAAAATTTGTGAAGTCGCTTAAATACTTAAGAAATACTAATGTTTGATATATTTATTTTTCTTTTATGAAAAATTTTTAGAGGTTTGGATCTTTAGGCACTGCATTTGTTTCCCAATTCACAAAAAACATTACTATCTAAATAGAATAAACTTTAAAAACAACTATCCATAGTTTTTAAAACAAGTAGCTGTTTTGTATAAAATTTGAAAAATTGTTCACAAAATTTTTTTGGAGCAGACAGATTTTTGATATTGTAATATTTTTAAATAAAATTTTAAAAAAATGTAGAAAGGTCCCTTTATTTATAAAATTAATTTATAACAAGAAAATTGGAGGTTTATTCTTTTATTTAGGGGTCTTTTGATCTTTTAAAACTCACAACTTAAGTTATATTTGGAAATTATATTTATATTTTAATTAAAATATATTTCTAAAATTCATTAAAATAGAAGTATAGTCTTTATATATATAATAAGAAGTTAAAATTTTAATTTATTAAAATAGAACTTAAACTTTTACTTATAATTAAAGGTTACATTAGAAAAAAATAAAAAATAAAAGTGAAGTAAAATTACTAAATATTATTTTAATGAAATGTAGATTCAGTAATTACTTAGACCACCAAATGGATAAAGTTTATTCTTTTGCATATATTTAGACAGCCATGGAGCGGGCGCCGATAAAAAAATTATTTTAAAAAAAAATATAAAAATATTAAATATTAAATTTATTTTAAAAAAAATATAAAAATAATAAATATTAATTATATATATATTTTAAGAAGCAACCACGTTGCGATATGTGACGTAAGAGTGACGGCAGCGAGTTCTCGAGTTCAGGTTTAACCATGGTTGAAATGGAAACGTTAACCATGGTTAAGCTGAACTTGCCTATCAGCACGGTTGGAGATGAGCTGTCAAAAGGAGGGGCTTTTAGGGTTTTATAAGATCTTTCAAAAAAACCATTCTCACTTTCTCTCTCCCACCCACGCGCTCTCGCTCTCTCTCTCTCTTTTTCGACTCTCGCGCGCAAACGCTCCCTCTACCTTAACTGTTTTCTTAGTTTCCGTTCAATCTCTTGAATTCTCCGATCATTTTCCGGCGACTCAGATTGCTCCTGCGACTTCCGGTCTTCGATTAAGAATTGCTGCTTTATTTCGCGGAGTTTGTTTCTAAAGCCTTGTTTTCTATTCAAGTTCATAGATGATTTTTAGATAAAATTCTTCTTAAGTTTACTTCACTAAGAGAAGGTCCCGATTCAATTTCACTTTCGGCTCTGGCGTTTTTCTCGGTTACGAGTTGCTGAAGTCTTTGATCAAGTTACTGATCGATTTTGAACTTTCTCCCGATCATTTCCTTTTCCAGTTCCTCTGCATCAAAAGTCTGATCAAGGATTCTTACTAATTTTTCTTGAGGAGTTTTGATGAGAACTTGAGTTTTTATTGACTGGAAAGTGTCTCTGGTTCTGGCGCCGAGTCTGAAAGCTTCATCGCGAGGTTTCTGTGATTTTCTTGACCTTCGATCTTCATGCACAGTACTAAAGTACTACTGTTGCGGTGGAGGTGAGTTGTCCTCTAGCTCCTGAATTAATTTGCCTAATTTAGTAGCGAAAGCGCTGATAGTGGTTCTAGTACTTGAGCACTTGTGGATAATTTTGCTTGATGAACTTATGAAATGTGCGGTAGAGCTTGAACTCGATCATTCGTTGTCCTTAGATGGTGACCTCTGTTCTGATCTCTTTGATGAACTGACGAGTTTCTGCAACTTTTTTTTTTTTACCTGAATTGAAAAGACAAATTAGCGAAATAGTCCTTACGTTAGAATGACAGTAATAAGCAACTCAGAAGAATCCATTTCCATTTCATCGTCATGGAAAGAAAAGACGGAAAAGACGCCGTTATGACGACTTTATAGTCATTGGCGGAGTCGTTATAGACGTCTGTTTCAGATTTATTAAAGAAAATATTACAGTAACAAGTTTCAAAACGCTTTCACGCTGTTAATCCACATTGAACTGTGCATGAAGATTGACGAAGATCGTTGGTGGCTGACATTTTGGACTTTAGAGATTTAAAATGGAAAAAAAATATTATGATGTTGGTTGAAGGTATTAATTGGTTGACGATGGTTGTTTTTCGTGATTTTGCTTTACGTTCAATACAAGTAATTGCTTACCGTAGATTTCCTCCCAAAAAAAAAAAAAAAACAATAAAAACTAGCTGTCGTGACTCGTGACACCAGTTTCGTATCTACACGTACCCATGTAGGGTCGTTACTCGACGTCCAAGGGTTTGTAGCATCTTTTCCGTCGAGAAAAAGTTGAACCGTAGAAAACGACGATGTGAGAGAGAGAGAGAGAGAGAGAGCGACGTCGTGTTGAGGTTGAGGTTTTCAGGAACAAGACCCAGAGAACTGTAAAGACAGTTCTGACTCTGACTAAGAGTGTAGCCTTTCTATGACGCATTGGCTTCCAGTATTCTCCGTTTTTAGTGCTTGGAAATTGTGTTGTCTTCTTCTTCTCCTTTGGTGCCAAATGATTGTAAATTTTGTTGGATAATGCTGTGAATTTCTTGGCGAAAGGTACGCGAATCTGCTATTTAAGGGTTGTGATTTAGCTGATGATTTCCCGTATCAATGTTTTTTGAGAAAATAAAGATGATATATGTTCCCATTTTTTCTTTATTTTATGGGAGGTTTTACAGTAACTAAAAATAAAATTTACAATGAAAATGTTAATCAAAGAAGGTATAATACATAGTGCTATCTTAATATCTTTTTGACAAAGCCCAAAGAGTTAAACCAATGACTTAAACTCGTTTTTCAAGTCATAAGAGTAAGTCTTTTGAAAAATTTGTCTTGTTTTGTTTTTATTTTGTTTATTTTATTTTATTTTATTTTTTTGCTCCGAATGAGTGATAAGATGATGAAGGGATTAAGGTTGCATTTGTTTTGAGATTCAAATATAATTTCTTTTTAAATCTGAAGTTTTAAAAATGTCAAAAACGCATTCAATTGATTAAAATCCACTCCTTGCTAAATCCATGGCCGAAGTCGTAGAAGAGTGTTTATCATGCATGCACGATGCACCCTTGTCTTTTATTTGTTAATCATCTAGTCCTAGTAAAATGCGCTCACTTAAGCAGTAGACAAGTGTTTACAGATGCGCCCACCTGCCCATGTTATTGAGTTACTCAATGAAATTAACTTGTAATTAAGTTCAGCTACTGCATCAACATGACCCAACAAGCAATCATTAAACATGTTATTATTTAAGGGACTAAATTTGGCGAGGCCCTGTGTCCGTGGCGAGGGCTTTGTTTACTAAATACTGACCAAAAATGCCTTACGCAGCTGTCATCTGACATTATTTCTTTTAATGAATTTGAACTCTTTACAACAATGCCTTTCTAAATTGAAGATGGACCCAGCATTTGGTGGGTGAACTCTACCAATTCCCCCTCCATAGATTGAAAGAACAATAATGTTGCTTACTATTTAAAAAAAAAAAAATTCTTGAGTTTTCATTCGCGGGTCTTGTTTATTTTATAATGCTAGAATTCAGACTAAGTGTTTAAGCTCTATTTGTGAAGCATAGGTAGAGAGGGCGGTAGGCCAAAAAAAAATGACAGAGCACAAACGCAGGCCCCCATCACTTGAACATGGTAGCCTAAGTTGCAATGCAGCAAAACGTCACAAGCCCGAAGTGATATCACTCTCCACCAAGGTTTGTTTTCCTCTCTTCTTGATGCCTGGAAAATAGTTAAAAAAATGGTTTAAATTGTATAATTCTTCAACGACTAATCTGAGATCGCTGAAGGAGCTAAACAGTCCTTCTGATGCGTACTCAGTCATTACATTAGGATCGCGATGTGGACAAATCTAGCATTCTATTTGCTAAAATACAATGATAGTCAGCAATTCTAAATTCTGTTAACGTGCAGGAGAGAAAGGAGAAGGTGGGTGAGAGAATTACGGCTCTGCAACAGCTTGTCTCACCATTCGGAAAGGTAAATGAGTTTCTGTGGTATCTCCTAAGGAGTCATTAACAGTTTTCCTCCCATTTTTATTTTTCTACAGCCACTCACTTAAGCCACCTCCAACTGGGGAGGCCTTTGCGGTGCAGGGTTAGAGTAACCCTGCACCATCACCAGTGCGGCACTGTTTACATGCGCCATTGATGGCGGCTGACTTTTTTATTTTTTATTTTAATTTTTTTCAGTTTTTTTTGTTTTTTATTTTCAGTTAATAGCTTTTCTTTTCATTAAAAATTTTTTAGTTAAATTTATAATTTTTCTAGTTAAAATTTTAATTATTTAAAAATTTTAGTTATTTTATTTATTTTTATATAAATTCTTTTTACTATTTTATGTATTATTTATTTATTAATTAATAATTAAACATAATGAGTAAACATTTAAATAGAATTTATATATAAAAATATAATTTTAAAAAATAATAAAAAATAAAAAGAGGTAAAAAGAAATATTTTGAAAATATTCTTTTTGGAGTTGAAAAATGACATAATGAATTGAAAAAACAAGTTACTGAAGTAATTTCTTCAAAATAGAATAAAAAAGAGGATAAGGTTACAGATGCCCTTAAAAACTTTTAAATAGGGATGTGTATGTTTCAAATTTTGGGAAATTAGAAAATTCTGTTAACCGTGTACTGTGAATTTTCTTTTTGTTGGTGGAAAGCAGACGGATACGGCATCAGTGCTTTCTGAGGCGATGGAGTACATCAAATTCCTTCATGAGCAAGTTAAGGTATGGCGCTACTTGAGCTACCTGTCTACACTATTGCATCTTATTGCATCTGAATGATCTTCTTACCTGTCAGTATGGTACTATATATCTAATATGGATTGGTCCAGCTTTGGCCCTGGATATCTGTAAGGGCATCCAATGCGGGGTTGGAGACGCTGAGGTGGTGCTCAATGGAGCGCCACCTCAGCATCTCCAACCCTCCTGGGCATTGAGCGCTCAGACAGTTCCGAGCGCTCAATGTCCATTTTTTATTTTTTTTAATTTTTTTTTTGGTTAAACGATGCGGTGGCGTCACCAACGCCTGAGCTGGCGCTCAATGCGCGCTCAGGCGTTGAAGACGCCCTAATGCCTTCTTTATTGTTATTATTTTTTCCCTATGGAGGGATTAAGTTCTCATTAACTTCTGAAATTCTCTAATCACTAATCTCACCTTGGATTACCAGGTTTTGAGCGCACCGTACCTCCTAAGTGAACAAACAGCGCAAATCCCGGTGAGTAAAACTAGAACTAACTATGATTAATTGCACCTTAAACTCATCCTAAATGAAAGGTCGTGATTTTTGTCGTGTGTTATACTAGGAGTCAGAAAAGTACAGTTTAAGAGGCAGAGGATTGTGCCTTGTACCACTATCCTGCACTCTAAGAGTTGCTCGTAGTAATGGTGCAGATATCTGGGCCCCTATCAAGAGCACCACCTCACCTAAATTCTGATTCATCATTTTCCCTGACCGCTAGTGACAGATGTAGAATTCTGAGTTAGCAAGGCATTATCTTTGGGCCGATGATCACGCTCTATGTCCGGTGCTGCTTCGTATTTACTCGCAGAAGCAACAGATTGGAACTAATATGATTTTCAATCAGAGTTGATTAACGTAGAAGACATGAAGAAGGCCCAGACTACGCCCAGGAGTTCATAGAGTGGAAACATGTAACTTATGATGAGCTTTGCGGGTCATTCAGCGGGTCATTCAGATCAATCTAGAAGACCTCACGAGTGGGGTCTTATCACATTCTTCTCACAATGTCTCTTTTTTTGTAATAGTAATAGTAATAGTAATATGCATGTATAACTTAAAATGTAAAATGTAAGCCTCAGATATAATGCACGAATAAAATGTCATTACCCGGAATGAACTCGCAGAGCCAGCTGATCTGTTGACTAGTGCTAGTTTGAAAAAGATGCATGGGAGGCCCAAGAGAAAAATTGCTCCCGTAGGATGTCCTTCACTGTTGTGTATGTATGTACTTATAATTAAATGATAAGTTTCCGTGCTATTTGCCACTGCTGCATAATCTTCGTGATGGATACCTGAGGAAGGCTTATAAGGCTATAAATAGCTGAGACTCGCCTCACTAGATAAACATTTCAGCAGGTTATGGATGCTTTTCATGCTTGACTCAGAAAAAAGAAAAAGCAAAGAAAAGCAGAGGTTAAGAATGACACAAAAACAGACGATTTGAGTTCTAACATGTTTCCACTGGTAGGAAAAATCCTCCTCGCACCCAATAGTGCATGTTACCCATGAGCAATTTAACATTGCACAAATATCTTGGAACCTTCACTTTTTAGAGACATTATAGATTTGCTCTTGGACAGCCTATCACTGGTTAGATTCTCCCATTCCCTTAATTCCTCTGCATGTATCCTTCCTTTCATTATATACCCCTCCTAATCATAATTCCTTCCTTTGTCCAATACAATTTGACAAGTTAAAGCACCAATCAAGGTTAGTATTTGGATGGTTTCTAGCACATAAAAAGGTTAACTCAAGTAATTTCTAACAAGGCGGGCACATGACTATTGTTTCTTACTTCGTATAATGACAAGGGAAAGCGTGGATCATCTTTTTATAGAGTGGTTGCAAGAAAAACATGGAACAAGTGGCGTGCATTATTGGGAGGCAAGTTTAGGGGGAAGCTCTTTCACTTTCACATCTACAGGCCCTTATCAATCTGAGAGCAAAAGCAATCTAAATTGCCCCATATGTCACACTGTAGGCTCTTTGGCTTTAGAGGAACTCTAGGTGGTTCAACAATGCATTGTTAACATTAGTTTATTTGCAGAACTGAAGTGGCTTACCTATTATGAGTAGAATTGGAGGTCTTTTGAAGAGGATCAGTTTTGTACTATTTTCTCTAATACATTAATAAAACATTTGTTACTCCTCAAAGAAAAGGTCCAAAACAACTAGTGTTTTAATGTAAAAACATTAATATACATTAACAAAACATTAATAAAAAATTACTAGTGTTTTAATGTACTATTTTCTCTAATACATTAATAAAACATTTGTTATTCCTCAAAGAAAAGATCCAAAACGACTAGTGTTTTAATGTAAAAACATCTAGATATTAAGTATTAATATTATCTGAAGAAAGGACCTGTTTCCTTTCTCTCTTTTCTCCAGAGATAGGTTGACTATTTTAGTTAATAATTCTACACCATTTGGCATTCAATTAATATCAATATAGTCACCCAGCATTTAAGAACAAACCATACAAAATGGAAGGCACCTATTGGTCTTACATTTAAACTGCTGACGAAGTAAGCTTGACTTTCTCATTCAGGAATTGCCGTATATGTTCGCGTTTCCAGTTATCAATTCTGCAAGAAATAAGAAATTGGCAGAAACCATACAAGTTCATTCATTGGTTGCAGAAGAAACAAATAATAACCAAATATATATATATATTTGCAGAAAAATTGTTTCAGGTCGGGTTGGCAAGGACATTGATGAACATGCTCGTTTGTCAAGGATGTCTTAAATTGACATTTATATGGGCTTGACCAAATACCAGTGAGAATAGAACCAGTGAAAAAGATTCATAAATTTAGTAGGTTCAACGGGAAAGAAAAGCTAACCTTATAGTTTCCTTGTACTGACCATCATTGTCCAACATGAGAAGTTTTGGGGGAGAATTGAAAACATACTGAACTTTGACAGATGGGAACTGATCCTTCTCTTCCTCAATAAATCCAACTACTTCAGGATAAAATACAAGCTTCCTCATACACACCTCTAACACTGCACCTGAATAAGTAATCTGTAAATGGAAAAAGGAAAAAAAAAATTGTATCAAAAAAACTAATAATGCCTACACAGAAACAAATAAACAATTATATTTCTTTGGACAAAGGGAAATATATCTTCGTACATCTATGTTGTGTTGCCATCTTTTATGTGCTAATTTATGTAGTTTACTGCTTGTGTGCATACTATTGCATCAAGAAAAAAAAAATTGCAAAATGCTTTGCAGGGTGATTATAAGCTCATTGCAATTGGTCTAATACATAACTTGTTACCTTCTTTATTTTTGTTTTTGTTTTTGCTTTTTTAATTATCCATATGGTATGTAGTATTAAGGATTTTGGCCCAAAAAAAGTAGCATCCACGAGGCTGAAAACTGCAGGTAATTGCAAACCTTTCCTTAAAAATTAACTCATCAATTTGCAAATATAATTTTTGACAATCAACCATATTACAGGATGCACATATATACAAAGATTGGTGCAACTTGGTGAATTAACTAATGTATAAAGTATAATTTAAAAAAAAAAAAAAATTAAAAGAGTAGTCATGCACAGAGAGCTCCTGCTCATGCAAGGTAAAAGGACCACTTTGGGTCTCTCGTACGCATAGCCTTGCTCTGCATAGCATGAAGTTGTTTTCACGACTCAAACTCATGCCCAAACTAGACCAATTATAAATACAAATTGAACTGAACTGAATAAAATAAAATAAATTTGAATGAATTAAAATTCGCCATTTTGAATTTTCTAAATTTAAACTTGCTTTAATTGTGTTTGAGTAAAACAAATCAATAGTCATTATCTCCACAGTAACATTAATCAGCTTGTTTACAAAAATTTGCTCAATTGATTAAATAAAAGCAACAAAAGAACAACTTAGAACTTTTATCCCTAGTTTGATCCACTTTCACTTGGATTGATCTTGAAAAGTGATTAACCACAAACCAAACAAGAGATATCAATTTATGAAATTCTCAAGCAACAAATGAGGCAAACTTAATAAGGACTAAAACAACGAGGTTTTTGCCTTTCTATTTTATCCAAAAACATGAAAATACCTACTGTAGAGCAATATTTTCGTTGCTTAATTGAAGCATTTTCATCATTAATCACCTAGGTGGTCCTCAAAGAAAAGAATAAAGTTAATTGGTAGTTGTTTACATTTTAAGCACTACATAATAATTTACAAAAATTTTAAAGAGGGATTAAACAAGAACAGAGCCCTTTTATCTCTTTTTCTGTTTTCGTACAAATAAACTGTCAAGCCCAAAAATTTGACCATCATTAAATAATTGACATTTTGTTGTATCCAATTAGCAAAAACTGATACATCTCATAAGATGGTATATTCTACATCACTATAATTAAAAATTGTGATTCAACTTTATAAATCATACAATTCATATACCTATGAGTTGCAAGTTATCTAAGTTAAATAGAATTAGTAGTTAATCATGATCAGATTAAATTGGTTAGAATTCCTAGTTGAATCATTCTGAACTCTTGATTAGTGAAAATAACATCAATGCACTGATAATAATATATGTACTTGATATATCCAAATACATATTCACCTTTATATCAAGCAAAATACAAGTTCAATTTACAAATTCCCAACCAAAATGATTTGGTTCCAAATTATGAAACTCTAGATGTATTATCCAAATACACGATTCAACTTTATATGAAGAAATACACCTCAAATTTCATACAAAGTAATTTAAGTACCTTATACTTCCTATTCAAGTAAGAATATCATATATTCACATTATGTAATTTCATTGATTTTCATCTCCTATGGCAAGGACAAGTGATTCCAAACAAAACCTAACAAGATACACCTAGAAATTCTATTGAAGTCCTGAAAATATTCACAAAAAGAGAAAATACTATAAAATTTCATCCCTTCAAAGAAAGCTGATAAAGAACCCAAAGAACCAAAATCAACCACAAACAGCAAAATAGATACTTATTACAACAATAAACAATGAACTCATGAAAAAAAATAACAAAATTTGGAATAACCACAAATCCTTGAACTATGTCTCACAAGGATTCCAATGCCATAAACAAAATCAAAGTCAGACTCATAAACATATAAATATATTAAACAAAAAAGAACTTATTAAAACAGTGAAACCAATTTCCAAGTTAAACTATGGCCTCGCTACATGTTAGCCATTTTCCTATGTCACCGTTCCATTCTAAGCGGAAAAAATCACCAAAGTTATTGAAGCTAGAAGATATGGCTAATGTGTATAAATAAAAACCTGACTAATTTATAAAATTTATAAACAAACCAAAATTCATTAACAATGGTCAAACTGGAGATTTGCTATCGAAAACATGTGTTACCCATATTACCAACATCACCATAGAGACTCCATGACAACATTGATATGGAAATTGTCTATGTGTAAACGTGATGCTTAGATGATTTACTTCGTTTTGGCAAATGTTGAATATTTTAGTTTAATTTTTATGTAATATAAGGTTTCAAAATTAAAAAATTCAAATACAAAAAAAGTCAAAGGCCATGGTATACTCAAGGCAGTGAAGGCCCTCATAGGAAAAGCCACTTGGTGAACAACCACACCTAAGTGAATTAGGAAAAGTCTATGGTTTTAAATATTTTCAGTTCTAGAACCTAAACAATTCAAATGCAACATAATTTAAGGCCAAGATATTCAGGACGATGAAGCTCTATTTTTTTTCTTTCTCTTAAATCCTCTCATCTAATTATTCTTTTTTTTTTTTTTTCATCTTATTCCTAGTTCTTTCCTAGTTCAAGAGAGAAAAAATATATCTTTTTCTTCCCTCTTTGAGTGTAGAAAAAAAGTTTTAATTTGTTCTTTTATAATGATTCTTTTGCATATTATTTGTAATTTTTTTTTTATATTGAGGGTTTTACTATGTTAAATGTATATATCTCATATATTTTCTACTTTATTCATTTTATATTTTAATGGTATAATACCACATGTACCTTTCATTTGTTACTGATCAAACACATGTTAGGAACAAGAAGTTGAATGAAGAAGAAGTTGAAGGAAATTTGGCAAAGACAAGAAAAACAAGAAAAAGCAAGGTTCATTGTAACAAAATAGAGCATATGTAGTAATTACAACGTTTTGGACCTCATCCTCATGGAGACAAAATTGTCAGCCATTATAAAATTTATAGACACTATTATCATCGCCTTTTTACTCTCAAATGGTCGTTGAAGCCTTGGAGAACCAGTTTAATACATATTTACTCTCAAATGCGACAATAACCATATCATAATAATAAACAATACTCCACTCCTTCATTCCTCAGGCAATATTTGAAAATGCAAGTGGCTGGGCATAAAACTTTATAAATATTATATATTTGCATTGAGATGACTTGAAAAGATGTATGCATGATGATAGCAAGGCTTTTTGATTAATAAAAGACAACCGAATTTTTTTTTTCTAACTAATTTTCATTATTGTCTTCATCTTTTTCAACTTTTCTTCCCTTTAAACCCCACAAAAGCCCTGAAAAACAAGATATTCTTGTTTGTTAATTTATTTATATTCTTTCACTAACTTATTCTCAAATAATCATATCATTGGCTTTAGCTTAATAATCGGGAGCCCTGTTAAGAACATTTTTGCCAAACGCTATGGTAAATGCAAAATAGAGATTGTAATTTTAAGAGAGTTTTATCATCACATTATAAAATCAATCATAGATAGAAATGGTAAATAACTTTAAATATATATGTTTGCTCAAAGAAAATTATTTTATATATGTTAGTTGTTAACTTAATTTTTTTAAATTTACTAATTATTTTATAGATATATGTATATGTGATATTTTTAAATATTATATGCCCATTGATAAAACATTTTAAAATATCTTTATCGTCCTGAATATCTTGGATACAACGTATTTTAAATTAATAATATGTCTATTTTTTTTAATGAAAAAATAAAACTGACAAGAAAGTCTCAACAAAATGTAGTGATTATCATAATTACCAAGTCTAGAACAAAATCGATATAACTCATCAATATATAGCCATTCATCTAGAAAGTAAATTTTTTTTTCTATGTTGTTCACTCAAGAAAGGATGTATGTATGCCCTAGAAATAGTGAAGTGCCTACCAAAAAATGTGATACCATCACTCTCTTTGCCAAAAAAAAAGTGAAAAAAATTCTACCAAAAATGTACTTTCTTGCAATCATCTAATATTGAACTATTATAGCGATCAAAACTACAAATATCAGCTCTGGAATAAAAGGATGATTCAATATATGACGCACAATAATATAAGATTTAAGGAAGTCTTAACAAAAATATACACGTCATCAGATATTTGAGTTTAAAGATCAATGAGCATCATCCATACCTTACTCATGGAATCATCCGAATCCTCTGAGCAACACTTCCTACAGTCCGCTACTAATTCTGCAATCAGAAGCAATATCAAATTTACCGTGACAAGACAACCACGTTTATAGCCATTTCCAAACCAGGACCCACAAACCACATATCGGAATGGCAGCATGCTTCAGATAATCAAAACTACTACTGTAAGCATCCATTTTAACAAATAAAAAATTAGTACATCAATACAAATCACAATACGAAATAGAAGACGAGAATCCTACTTGAATAAAAGAGATTAATTCATCATACCAATAGCAATTAGACACTGCTCACAAAAATCACACGCATTACACGTAAAACACATTTTGTTCGCAACAATTCGCACTCAACAGCTTCTCAAAATCGTCTTGTTATGGACATACCACTGTTCCGTTCACATACAAACTTAAAGACATATATATAAAGAGGTGAATTCACCACGATTTTGGACAGATTCTAAATCTAGATCAAGATCATCAGAAACATCAAAAGATGATTGTTAGAAATGTGTTGGAATAGGAATAAATGAATAGTACACGTAGGAAAAATAGAAAAAATGTATTGACACCTTTTATAAAAAATAGAAAAAATGTATTTCTTTTTTATAAATAAAAGTTTTATTTGACTGAATATATACGTTTTTGAGAAATAAGAAAAATTCTATAAATCTACAAATTCTAGTTTGTTAGAAATCAAAATCAAAGTGCTGTGATTTGATTTAATTATCGGTTTTGAGTTATTTTCTTTTCTTCTTAGGATTACATTTTACTGTTATTTGTAATTTGATTTTTTTTTTTTTTTTGTTTATTAGATTTCCTACAAACACATAATCGATTACCTCCGTCTTTGACGTACTCGGCGAATGTGTTGCAGTCGGAGCAAAGAGCGAGACCAGTAAACCCTAGCTTCTCGCATTCCTTGGAACTGAGCTGATCTGCCGAAACCAACGGAAGAAGAGTCGCAAGGCATAAAATCAGAACGAAGCGCAGATCCATTCTTTCTTTTTTCTCTTTGGATTTTAAACGTGGCGTCTACGATCGCTTGGCGTTTTATAGCACAGGAGAAACTGAACTGAAATAACCCGGGAGCGGTTCTGACCGCGATTCGGATTGCGGAAGCCGAGACAGGAAGGCGAATCAGAACCACTGGGCATGGGTTGCGGATCCGAAATGAATGAACCCATTTAGCTGTAAATAATAGATTATTTTAAAATATTATCAAAAATATTTTTTATTTGCCACCATTCACCAAGTTTAATCAATGCAAGAGCACGTAAGGTGTGAACTCGCCATTTTTGCATAAGCTCATAGCAGAGAAAGAAGGAAAAGAAGAAAAAAAATTCTAAACAAAACATTTTAGCCCTAATTTACAAAAAATATAGACAAAATATATCAAAATATATTAAAATATATAAAAAAATACTAAAATATGCTTCAGAATTTAATATACATATTACTTTCTATATATTATATGCATATTATAAAATATATAAACAAATATATCAAAATATATCATAATATACCAAAAAATATAAATAAAATATACCAAAATATACAAAAATATATAAAAATATGTTTCATAATTTAGTACACATATTACTTTCTATATATTGTATGCATATTATAAAAAATATAAACAAAATATACCAAAATATATCATAATATACCAAAATATATAAACAAAATATATCAAAATATACAAAAATATATCAAAATATGCTTCAAAATTTAGTATACATATTATTTTCTATATATTATATGCATATTATAAAAAATATAAGCAAAATATACCAAAATATATCATAATATACCAAAAAATATAAACAAAAAATACCAAAATATGCTTCAGAATTTAGTACACATATTATTTTTTATATATTGTATGTATATTATAAAAAATATAAACAAAATATACTAAAATATACAAAAATATATTAAAATATAAACAAAATATACCAAAATATACAAAAATATACCAAAATATCCTTCAGAATTTAGTACACATATTACTTTCTATATATTGTATGTATATTATAAAAAATATAAACAAAATATACCAAAATATATCATAATATACCAAAAAATATAAACAAAATATACTAAAATATATAAAAATATACCAAAATATGCTTCAGAATTTAGTTTACATATTATTTTCTATATATTGTATGCATATTATAAAAAATATAAACAAACTATACCAAAATATATCATAATATACCAAAAAATATAAACAAAATATAGCATAATATATCATAATATGTCATAATATACTAAAATATATTATTTTTTGGTCAAATAAAGACATATTTCTCTTAATATGCTTCATTAAATGTGAAAGAAAATCAATTTTCCTTTTTTGGTTGCTATTTTCTTATTTGTTTGCTGATTTCATGGGCTTTTTCGATTTAAAATGGTAACACCTCAATTTTTGATATTTCTGTAATTAATTTTTAAATATATGTATAACATTGAAATACATGATATATTTGTAATATATTTCTAAATATTGTATAGTTACGTAAAAAGTCCTAAATAATAGACATTAGCTTTTAACTGATTTGGGTTAGCAATGTTAAAGCTTGTTTCGTAAAACTTTTGCTTAAAATGATTTTTTAAAAAACGACTTTTTGCTTGCACATTAGTTTTAAAAATAATAACATTCTTTATTGACCTTATTTGTTTAATATTATATGTTAAAAAATTTGATTATAAAAATATTTATTAAAAAAATTATTATAAAATAATTTGAATTACGTTTGTTATAACTTATAAAAAGTGATTCTAAGATACTGTTTGATAAATTTAACCTTATTTTAAAAACTGAAATTTTTATTAAAAGTAAAATAAATAATTTTGATATAATTAGAACAAAAGAAATTGCTAAAAGCTAAATATTATTTTAACAGTTAGATTATTATGACATTTTAACAAATATTAAAATTTAAGTGATTAATGAAGTTACACCACATTTTTTTAATTTGTAACAAACACGTCTATCATAGCTTTAAATAAAAATGAAGACGAAAGACAGAAAGAAAGACCATGTATGACCCAATTTCCATTGGCCACAGTATCACTTATGTTTTAAAGCAAAAGCTTCCACTGATTTAACCAACCAACATTTGACAAACAATATAAAAAATTGATACCCATCCAAAAATTTAACCAACATGTATTTTTGATTGCAATTACAAATTAATCACGCAGTGTATATGTATATTTTCAATAGGTATGTGAAGTGAAGTAACCTTGGGTACTTTGTCATATATTATACTAGTAAGGTCTAAAAGAATACTGCAAATAAATAATAGTAACAATAAATAACCCAAATGCATTTATAAATATAGAAACTTTGAGCAAAATAAAATTTTAACTAGTATATATAATAATTAGATTGTTCAAACTGTAACACAGCAAGACCCATTATCCCAAATTTTGCTAAAATTATCACAAAAAGGAAAAGAAAAGAAAAGAAAAGAAAAGAAAAGAAAATCTTAGAAACACATTTGAACATTTTCTCCAAAGTTACACTGCCTGTAGTTGAGCCAATTGCAGAAAGGGTGAAAAACAATTTTCTCAATAAATCAACAATGGCGCCCATCTGCAGCAGAGCACCATTACAATTTCAATTACATTATAAAGATAAAATCAGTCAGTCTCTATTGCATCACCAAAGTATCTAGCTGCTGCTTCTCATGCCAGGCAACAACATCTTTGTAGCCCAGATCACCACCGAAAATGTCCAAAGCACTTCCTACAGTCACGTCCACTCTTCCCATGCCAGCTACCTTTATCTTCTCCAAATCACCCATTGTAGTCACCCCTCCAGCATAAGTTACAGGAATCTAACACCAAAAATTACAACATAAAGAACGTCAGAATAGCTTGTAAAAAAGATGAACATGTCACAAGAGCGGTACTGGTAGCTCAAGTAATAACATTTTAGTTAGAGTGCAGTTAAAACCCCACCTCTTTTCTATAACCACCCCAATGCCCCTTTTTTTTTGGTAGATTTTTCAAACTCCCCCATCTTCTTAAATCACAACTCTTTTTCTTTTTCTTTTTTTTCTTTTTTTCTCTGAGTGAAAGAAGAAGATGAGGGTAATTTTTTGGAAAACTTGCATAAAAAAGGGATGAGGATAGTTATAATGTAACAGCAACTTTTTTGTTATGGTTGATAGGTATCAGAACGATGGTGAAACAATAGCATGATAAGCCGAATCGGACATTAAATAAACAATAGCAATGTAATGAGCAGTGCTGTATAAATCCCATTTTGAACAATAGATGTCACATTATACACTTACAATCATTGGATGAATAAACATATAGCTCAAGATGCAAATCATCTTTTCATTCAATGGTGTCAATATACAACTACATCGTATGTTGTGGCATTTGGTGTTCAAAATGAGGTTTATATGACATTTATCTTTCTTTTCAATAGAGAAAAGACATTGAGGCAGAATGGATAAAGAATAAATAAACATATATGGATATAATACATACTGGTGAATACTTCCCAAGCAATGTGACAAGTTCTTCGTCAATTCCCAGCCTGTAGACAAATATGCAGCGAAAGTCAAATTCTGTTGTCTCATATGCGGAAACTCAACCTAGACTTAATATGAAATGAAAAATAAGTTTAGGAATTAAACCTCTTCCCTTCAACATCAACTCCGTGAACTAGAAACTCGTCTGCATGTTTGGCAAGAAAATTCAAAGTTTGCTCATCAAGATATACGTTACTGAATTTCTGCCATCTATCAGTGACAATTGCATATCTTCCATCCTGCAATAAATAGTAAATAAAAACAAATTAACAAAAAAAAGGTTTTCTTTTCAACTTAATTTTAATCTCTGAAAAAGCTAGAGGTTTCTATCAAACTATGTGGCACCAATTACATAAAGCAAGCACATCATGAATAAAGGGATCATCATTTATTCTTCCTTTTCTCCGCAAGCTTCTCAAAGTTGTGTGCAAAGTCATGAAAGATTTTGTTGTAATTAAAAAAAAAAAAAAAAGAAAAGAAACAGATTTATTGTATTATAGAGGAAAATTCAATACAAGCATGGGAAACCACTCAAACAACACAAGAAGAACCAACCAAAACGCCCCACCCAAACACAAGAAACATTACAGAACATTGCCCTATCCTCTAAGCCAGTCAGACATAGAGAACAGTGACAAA
Source organism: Tinospora cordifolia (assembly GCA_030144865.1). Lineage (NCBI taxonomy): Eukaryota > Viridiplantae > Streptophyta > Magnoliopsida > Ranunculales > Menispermaceae > Tinospora > Tinospora cordifolia. The sequence goes on along the minus strand of JAJIYU010003287.1, from coordinate 7,243 downwards.
TGATCCCACACTTCTTCAGAAATCTCGAAGTACCAAAAAAAAAAAAGGCGTTGCTCCTAGCTACAAGCAATATAAGGAGCAAAAGCCTAAAGTTCACCAAATTCACACACAAACAGCGACAAATGATCCCACATTTCTTGAGAAATCTTAAATTTGGCTAACTACAAACTAATTATTTGCTCTACATAATTATTGATCCAAATGATAATTTTAGAATTATTAGCATCCTACACATCTAATAACTCTGCATATTTTTCATTAATTCAACACATTGGTTTTGTGCATCAATAACATAGCCTCATAATTTCTTTCCATTCAATAAAGTTTTCATTACATAGCTCTAGTAACAATAATTCCATTCACCCAATCCAAACTAATTGATTGAAAGAAGTCATCTATTTCACCCGCCATAAAAAAAGCAAAGAAAAATAGGCCAAAAATGCTTCGAAAAAAATTCTTCAATTAAGCTTCAGCACGATTAAGCTTTGTCAATAGAGAAACAAAAATTGAAAAGAAGAGAGTCAATGTAGGCAAAAGAAAGTCAATATCCAAAATACAAAAAAAGAGATATTGTAATTGAGATGGAACTTGCGAGAATTGATGAAAGAGATATTGATGGATATGAGAAGAGAATAAATATCCAAAAAAAAAAAGAAAAAGAAAAAGAAGAGAACTACCCCCACACGAACGGCTCAACATCCAGATCAAGATTTGCACACATAATCTCTTCATAAATCAAAGCCAAAACTAAAAAACTAATCGCAACTTTACTCATCCGGATTGTCATTGCATTACTGTCTACTATGACTTTGTGCATAACTTTCAGAAGCTAGTGCAAATTGCATCCAAGATTGCTAGACAATTCCAAAATCTTAATCTCAAAGCATGACTACAAGCAATGAGTTTTTGTCTTTGTTGCTTATCCTGTTTATTTGTTAAATAGATCCCCTACAAAAGCTAAGAGGATGACATAGCAAATGGTTATATATGTTGTTTACCAAGAATACTACTTTCATAGAATTGTTCTAGATGATTCGCAACTAGTAACCCTTTTACCAATTGTTTCTAAATCAAAAGTTTTCAACTACTAAAATTTAAGTGTCTGAATCTCAAGTCTCACGGCCACAACTCATTAGTAATAATAGTTCGCAAACATCGATGAGTATCATACTTAATCTTTATTTTAAATAAACAATTCTTCGAGGGAGATTTAAAACTGATTATACCTTCTTTGTAGAGCATGCTTAAGTGATTATCTTTCATAAATATATGATAACATTTATTGAGTGATTACTCAATATTGAGTAGGTTACACTTTATCTTCGAACCATAAAAGACATCAGAGATACATTGATGGTCGTCGTTCTTCAATTTCATTAAGATGCAACCTTTTCCCATTACTAGAATTTTACTTTCATCTGCAAACTTGACTTCTGTTTAAAATGATTAATCTAAATTAGCAAACAACTCTCATAAGCCATAGTATACCTAGTATCGAGATACCAATGATTCATGCTCTCGTTGTTAACTTGAATAATATTGCCATCGGATGTGTTTTAATTGTATTATTATCATGTGCTTGGACGAACAATTTTTTTTACTCAAATTTATTGGCTTCCAATGTCAACATTTAGCTACATATTGACCAAATTTGCTTAAAATACAACATTGGATTTTAGATTTATCATTACCTTGTCTATGACAACCACATTACACGACTAGTACCTTGGCCGCAATTTGATTGCCCATAACCTTGATTTTGGTGAGTATTTTGACCTCTATCACGTCCTCGAGGTCACAACAGTTGTAGCTCAATCGCCTGTTATTGTGATGACTACTAGATCTGGAATCCTTTGAAATCTTGTCTGTACTCAAAAAAGTTGCGGTCTTCAAGGCTTTTTCTATGGACTTCTCGAAATTCTTTTCCTTCATTTGCTACTTATAATCTCGTAATGATTTAGTCACCTCATCAACTGTCAACATGGATAGATCCTTAGATTCTTCAATGGCAATGACAATGCGCTCAAACTTCATGCTAAGAAATTGAAGTTTTTTTTTTTTTTTTTTTTTTTTTTTTTTTTTTACTTTGGTAACATCTTCGATCTTTTCATCATAATTCGTTATCTAATTAACCAAGACTTGTACTCGGTTAATGTAAGCATTAATAGACTCCACATCCTCCACCTGAATCAACTCGAATTGGCGCCTCAAAGTTTGTAGATGTCCTTTTTTGACATTATCTACACCTTTGGTACATTGTCACCTAGATCAACAAACTCATTCTCTACAATATTCAATAACTTTTGATAGTCAAAGAAAGTCTCCATTTGCTTGTTCCACCTATCATACTTTTTACCATCAAAATAGGGAAGTGGCCATTGATTCAAACCATTATTGGAAGCCATTGATTTTTTTTTTTCACAAAATAGTAGCAGCACCGCCTTCCTTTTATTCTCTAAGCAATTGTTGCATGATCAAGTTCAACAAACTTGCATGAAGGAATCCATGTAACAACTAATCATGCATGATTGTTTCTTCAACTATCCCTTTTTTTTTTTATTAATTTTGCAACTTTAAATTTAAACTAAGCACACCAACACAAGTCATTTCTTCCCTGCAAAATCAAAACACAATGCGATCTCAATATATGCTACAATACTCAGCAACCAACAGGTAGGTGATATTCCGCACTTTCCACGGTCTTCACTTCACGTCCCAACTCCAATACCACTGTTGAATAAAAGAATATTATCTAAACTTTATTTCTCATGAACTTGAATTTCTTATTCATATTACGGTGCATGTTATAGAGGTGTATTTATAGATACTACTAATTTCTAAACACTTTTAAACCTAATGAATAATCTTACTTTAACTTAAACTCAAACTACCCATTCTGAACTCTACCCAAACTCCTAATTATACTCCAACTCTAATAAATGAAACTACTATGACACAAGCTTAACCTACAATAGATAATCTAGATTACAATTCTAATAAATATTAGAGGTCCAATGTAAATGTTGAATACGATTCAAGGATACCTAGGTATTTTTATCTCTCGACATCTTCAAATGTTTTCATTTGATAGATGGAATTGATACCCAATGTAAATGTTGAATAAGATTCAACGATACCTGGGTATTTTTATCTCTTGAAATCTTTTTCATTAGATAGATGTAATTGATACCCAATGTACAAAAAGACATAATATTAGGTGTCCAGCTCATTAAACACCAAGCCTTACCTTAAGAAAATACAAATTCATGCCAAAATTATTTTCCCTAGATTGGAACAATGTCGTTAGTGTCAATAGAGATTTGTCCAATGGACAAGCCTGAATATCTAAATTAAGAATGGAAAAAAACCTCTTATTTATTTCAGTTACCGTCTTTTGCCCAAAAAAAGTACATGCTATGAATCAAGTAAAAGTACCTTCTTTCTGCAGCTTAGGTCCAACACAAGCCTGTGTTTTCCAACCGTGTGGACAAGTTCTTTGAGCCTTTTAAGGTCCATTTGGCCATTGTTGAAAACATACTGTGTTAAAAAAAATACATATATATATATAAGGAAAGAGATACGAACTGATCAAGAAAACCCTAATCTGATGCATACGAATTACATACAGAAGTAACAATGACATGGCTTGCTCCTTCGTGCAAATACCCCAAAGCATTATCACTGTTGATCCCACCTCCAATTTGCAAGCCGCCTAAAAGACAGCAAACCTCACAATAAGTTATATTAGAAGAAAAGTGTCTAAAGATCAACCCACGTTAACAGCCACAAGTTCGAGTTTCTTTATTGTCAGCAAAGGAAATAGTCCACAGATTCTACGCCATGAAAATGAAACATTTACTCTTGAACTGAAAAAATTTCTAGAACATATGAACTTACCAAGAAGAACCAATTTGAGATTTCAATTCATGCTCATAAACTTACAGTATGCTTACCGATTATCTAGTGGAAGATATCTAGAACTCTAATTATTCAAACTTCAAACTAAGAAAAGGAATATCTGTTTATGGCAATAGAAAAATACATGAACCTGGTAAACCATTCTCTAACATATAGTGCTTGCCAAGAATCTGTAACTCTAGCAGCAAATACTTAGGATACTAATTAGTGATAAAAGGAAAAGACATTAAAACAATATAATGAACTATGAAGCATGGACCAACCAGGATAGGCATGCAAGGCCTCAATTCCTGCAGATTTGCTCAAAGCATCCGCACCAAGCATTATCACATGACCACCAATAAGTCCATCCTCCCTATATAGATTTGCAAATTCCGCTGCTGATTTATCTGATTCGAAATTGGTAACAAGATCAGACTCATTCTCCTTTAAATCACGCAGAGTGGACCCAACAATTTGTTTCACTTTTCCCTAAAGTTCAGCCAAGAAACAAAAACATAGCAGTCAAAACCACCCGTCATGAGTTGAAAATTTTAAAATCCCATCAAACCATATTACCACAACGATTTATGCAAATAACCACATATACTAGACAAATTAGTAAAAAAGCAGGATAAGGATTAACGGGCAAATGTTGAATAAACACTTTGAGTCTCCTTGAATTGAAATTCTTGAATATAAATGAAGAATCATCACACCTTATGGATATCGATACAAGGCCGGAATCGAACAGCACATTGAATACTACACAGCTTAGACTCTGCACATAACCACAATTAGGGAATTGCAAAGTAGGCCAAATTCAAAAAAATAACTGAAATAAAATACAATACATACTTGAACAACTTAAGGGCAAAACCATGGTGGGTCTCTTCTTGCTGATGCAGTAAATCGAAGAATGAGAAGAAAGTCCATGAAAAGAAGTAAGCTCACTGGTAGAAACCATGGAGGGCTCAGAAGATACAAAGCCACGAACACTGCTACCAATCCTCATGTTGTTGGCTATCTAAGAACTATCAGAATGCAGAAAAACTAATAAAAACAATTATAATATGAGCAAAAAAATATATGGAGAAATTGATAATACTTTTCTAGTAACGATCACGATAAGAAAACTGATGGTGCAACAGAAGATAACAGAATAAGTCCACGGAGAATTAATAATACAATTGATCCAAGTGGAATTATACCTTCATTGGAAGATATCTATGCTTGCAAGACAAGTAGACATTTAGGGTTTTAGGTCTAAATTCTAGCACTTAGCTGATTCCAAGTGAACGACACCCAAACTTTCTCTTACTTGGGATTGGAAATTTGGAATGAAAAGCAATTAAAAAATTTTAACTTAGTTTTTCAGGAAAAAAATTTAAATTTTACATATAATCCCATTTAAACCCAAAACAAATCAATTAAGACTAAAAAACTGACTAAAAATCACAGCCCCAAAACCCTGAGATTAACAACAATAACAATCCAAATCTCATATACTCTTCATCCCAAGATGATCAAGACGGACCAGAGATCCGATTTTTCCAGATTTTTACTAAAAGTCAGGATCAGAACCAAACACCATTTCATAAAAAAGAAAAGAAATACCTGAAATTAACCCGAAACCTTGTTTCCCACTTTACGACGATAGATGCAAAAAAGCAATCACTGGTACACTGGTAGTTTGCACGGATGGTTTAGCAACGCTATTGCAAATCCAACTTCGTAATTACTTCTTTTAATTTGAAGAACAATGGCGAAGAAGGATTGAAAATACTTGCCGCGCGGCTGCGCCAAAAAGATGAGCAGAAGCGGAGGACTTGAAGCCTGTAAGATAGTGTCCCGTTAAAAGAGGAGGCAGGTCTGGCTTTTTTAAAAAATAATATAAAATAAATAAATTATTTTTAAAAAATCTAACTCACCAAAATTATATAAATTATACCCAAGTTTCAATAATATTTTGCCACACGTGTGTCCACCTGGCTATTTATGATTTTTATGAAGCCCACATATGAAAGCATTTTTACAAAAAAAATGCTTTTAGTGTAAATGTTTTATGCTGAAAGCGTCTTTACAAAAGACGTCTTCAATGTAAATGGTCCAATTTATCAAGTTTGCACGCAATTCGAGAGAGATTTTGTCGCATACCACTTTGAACAAGTTCTAATTGCCTCCCACGAATATCCGAAAGCGATGAAATAATTTTTAGAATCTTGGTAAAAACTCTTTAACGTTAAACTCATTTCTGCTCACTGCGGGTAATCCAGGATGATTTTTCTCACGGAACCACTACCAGCAAGTTCTAATTGCCTCCCACGAACACCCAAAAGTGACAGAATAAATTTTGAACCCCCGGTTTGGATGCGTCACTTCTTTTTCAAGTATTTAGTAATAACTCTTTAACGTCAAACTTGTTTTTGCTCACTGCGGGCAATCCAAGAGGGGTTTTGTCACGAGATCACTTCTAGCAAGTTCTAATTGCCTCTCATGAACACCTGGAAGTGTCAAAATAATTTTTAGATCCCCGGATCAAAATTTGGATACATCACTTCTTTTTCAAGTCTTCGGTAAAAACTCTTTTAAAATCAAACATATTTCTGCCACTGCGGGCAATCCGGGAGGGATTTTGTCGCGAGACTACTTTCGGCAAGTTCTAATTGCCTCTCATAAACATTCGAAAGTGACATAATAATTTTTGGACCCTCGGATCAAAATTTGGCTGCGACACTTCTTTTTCAAGTCTTCAGTAAGAACTCTTTAATGTCAAACTTGTGTTTTGCTCACTGCAGGCAATCCTAGAAGGTTGTCTTGCGGGACCACTTCCAGCAAGTTCTAATTGCCTCTCACGAACACCCGAAAACGACGGAATAATTTTTGGACCCCCGGATCAAAATTTGGATACGCCACTTCTTTTTCAAGTCTTTGGTGAGAACTTTTTAACGTCAAACATATTTCTGCTCACTACGGGCAATATAGGAGTGGTTTTTTTCGCGAGACCACTTCTAACAAGTTTTAATTTCCTCCCACAAATATATAGAAGTGACAATATAATTTTTAGACCCTCGAATTAAAATTTGGATTTGTCACTTCTTTTTTAAGTCTTCGTTGAAAACTTTTTAACTTTAAACATGTTTCTACTCATTGGGGGCAATCCAAAAGGGGTTTTTTCGCGAGATCACTTTCAGCAAGTTCTAATTGCTTCCCATGAACACTCAAAAGCGACGGAATAATTTTTGTCAAAATTTAGATGCATCACTTCTTTTTCAAGTCTTCGAAAACTCTTTAGCGTCAAACCTATTTTTGCTCACTGCGAGCAATCCAAGAGTGATTTTCTCAC